>CAEKDK010000005.1:6820000-7062500 GCA_903112645.1 Prunus armeniaca | reverse complement strand
ACTCAGTGTGTTGCTAGTGAATATCCAGTGTACGATTAACTCAGTGGGGTGGTTTTAATTATAATTAAACCTAAAGCACGGTTCCAAATTGCAATGCAATCAACTAACTCTTTATTTAATTATAATTTTTAGAACATGTTGATTAAAAGAAACCCATTTTTCCAATCTGGTGGGATGAAAACCATGGACATGATTTCCCATATCACCACCATGTTACCCCATAGATCCTGCTCCATACCAACCCAAAATCTATGGCTCATCTGGTTTCCTTCACCTCCCCTTTGATCTGGCCTCATCATCCGTGGTTTGTAGCTGCAAACTTTGAACGCGTTTTGACGCGTATTAATTGGAAGGTGTGTAGAGCTCTAGCTCGAGTGCTTGCACCACCTCCTTCCAGGTTCTTGGTTCTTTTCTACCTAGCTGTGGAATGGGTTTGCTCATTCTTGTTCTGTTGGCTGCTATCTTTTGGATGTATTGGTTGGGTTAATTCTGGATCTGTTAGGGAATCTCGGGTGGGCTATGTTTTGAGGGATGTTTGGCTTGGTTTGCTGACCTATGGGTATTTAGTTCTTCATGGTGGTGATTGGTGGTTTGTCCATCTACAGTCATGGAATTTCTCTTTGTTGGTGGTGGCGACTTGGAGTTTCTCTTTGGCTGTGCCGGCGGCTAGGTTTTCTGTGTTTTATTTTATGTATAATGTGGGCTTTATGCTAAATGTGGGCGTAATACCTCCTTGTGGGCTATATACCTTTATGTGGACTAAATGTCTTTTTGTTGGTTTTCGACGTTTTAGGTTTTGGCTCAGGAACATGATCTTCATGCTATACTGTACTGGTTTTAGCTAGATTTGTTCCTGTTTGTTTTCTGGCCGGTGCTTTTACTTGATTTTGCTTGTACTGTTCTCTATCCCTTTGGGGATTTGCAATGAATTGCATTTTCGACCAAAAAAACAAAAAAACCCAAAGCTCCAAAAGGAACTCCAACAAGTCCAACACAAATATATATATTAGGAACTTTTTGTTTTTATTTTCAACTCCACCAAATAAAATTAGGGGTGGCATTTTGGACCGAAAAACCGAAAAATCACAAAAACCAACTGACATTTAACCGCAATGGAACCGTAATCGGGGGAAACCGAACCGCATTTGCGGTTGCGGTTGCGGTAGTTGATTTTCACAACTTGCGGTTACTGCAAACCGCGACTATATTTAAATATATATATATATATATATATTGCATTTTATTGTAGGTAGCATTGGTGCTCAAACAACACAACAGGGTCCTTCAAATCCACTCACCACCACCCACACTTGAGTTTGTAACATTTGTGCATTTCATTTTCCTTTTAGTTTGTAACTTTAATTAACTTTGAATTGGATTTTTCCTTTGGGTTGTAACTTTAATTCATTTTGCATTTCATTTTCCTTTTGGTTTGTAACTTTAAAGGATTTAGAATTGGAATGCTTGAGAAGTTAAGGTTGTGAATGCTTGAGAAGTTTAACTTTAATTGGAATGCTTGGAATTGTAACTTTAATTTTCTTTAGGTTGTGAATGCTTGAGAAGTTGAGGATGTTGTGAATTTATATATGCTTGAGATGTTGAGGTTGTGAATTTATTTATTTAGGTGTGAATTTATATTTTTGGGTTAAAGTATGCTTGAACTCAAAAGGCTTCAAAAGAAGTATCAAAACTAGGCCTAAAATGTGGAAGATTTGATTTTTATGACATAAAAAGAATTTGCGGTTTTAAACCGCTAATTCACGGTAACCGACTGCTTTTTGCGGTTTACCGCAATGCGATAAACCGCAAAAAACGGTCAGTTTGCGGTTTCAAAAATCACTATACCGCAAATAGTCGATCGGTTTGCGGTTTGGACAAAAATTTGCTGTTATCGAACCGCAACCACCCCTAGATAAAATAATGGTTAAAATTTTCAGATAAGTGCTATATATCCAGAAGAAAACACCAAGAATTTCAAGCATAAATGGTTTTAATGATTCAGATAAGTCTTTAAATACTATGCTCAGACTTCTCAAGGCGGTTGTTGAGAATTGAAATTGAACACAAAGAGAGCGTTCTCTTCTTTTCTCATAATCTGAGTATTCTTAGCATCGACAAGTTTGAGTGTTTTTTCTTGTCTTTTGTGCCTAATTCTAGGGTATACAGAGCTTGATGGTTGTTGGTTCATGTTTCCCAACACCCTGGCTCAAGTACTATTGCATCACATGTGCTCATTTATCATCGGGATCCATAATTCTTTGGTATGTGTAGAAGCTCATAGGCCTTGAGGTTTTCCATTACCAATGCTATACATGAATTTTCGAGAGAGGAAATAACATTTGAATTAGTTCTCGATGTTAGAGCATCTCCAACTGATATGTCAAAAGTGCCACATAAACATTTAACGGCTATAAATTACATCTCACATCACTCCAACCGAATTGTCAAAGCTGATGTGGAATGAAGGTTGGAGGTTTAGCCGTTACTTTTAACATTCCAAAAGTAAGATGTCAAATGAATATTTTATTATTTTTTAAATATAGCTGGTTGTTACTTTCATTTATTATTTTCCTTTTTTATTTTTTTTCTTCTTTTTATTAAATGATTTGACTGTTACAATAATTATTTATTTGACATATCGGGTGGAGTGTAAAACAGTGTAAATATCAAATTGTCACATTAGCCATCAAATTTAAATTTAATGTCTGGTATTTGACATCTCCCTTGGAAATGCTCTTAGACGGTCAAGCTGCTAATCTTAATTCTTGATCAAGTTCAAATTGTTAGCTTGATATAAACCGTAGTTTAAGTACAACTTCAATCATCAAAAGCATTAACATCTTGAAATATTGTAGGCTACTCATAGAGTGTTGGATCCAATAGCCTTGGAGTTGGGATGAGAACCAGAGGTATCTTCTTCTTCATCACAATCCCAAACTTCTCTGAAAGATCCAGCTCCTCCCCCTGTGGCAATTTCCAGTCAAAGGAATGCAAGAGTGTAGCAAGTGTATATAGCACCAACTTCTCAGCCATTCCTATCCCAACACATATTCTTCTGCCTGACCCGAATGGTAAATAGTTGAAGTCACGTCCACTATAGTCCCATTTTCCATGCAAGAACCTGTCTGGATCAAAATCCAATGGGTCTTCCCAGTTAGAAGGGTCCCTATGAATAGCCCATGCATTAACAAGAACCCTAGAACCCTTTGGAATGGTGTAGCCGCCCACTGTGCATGTTTCACTTGGGCAGTGAGGGATTAAAAGTGGCGCGAGTGGGTGCAGGCGCAGAGTTTCTTTCATCACAGCTTGTAAGTATGGTAATTTGGAAATATGAGTTTCTTGTACAATGTTGCCTTTGCCAACTACATCGTCCAATTCTTGCTTGGCTTTTCCCATCACCGTTGGATTGCTCATGGTTTCAGCAAATGCAAACTCAGCTGTGTTGGAGGACGTGTCAGTCCCACCAAGCATCATATCCTGCCCTCAATCATATTGTTAAACATCATGTTAATGTGATAGTTGGCTTACAATTCACATGAAATAAGAGAAAGATATTTATGCTTACGCTCCACAAGGCACGTTATTTTACTAGACTATTTGGTACCCAAGGATTTTAGGAGATTGTGAATTGAACTTAATGATCACAATAATTTGTCTAAAATTTGGTACTGTAAGATTCTCGTACCCTAAAATTTGTTATGGACACATCCTAATTCTAGTATCCTAAAATTTGTTATGGACACTCAATTACTCGTGATACCGTTATTGTGTTTTTAAACTATACCTTCCCCCTTTGTTGTGGCGCTGAAAGGAAGCTTGGATTTGTTCTAAAAGTTGCTCACTACACCAAGTCACTTTTAAAATATTCCGACTAAAATCCTTAAATATTTTATTTTATTTTTTTGATACTTCAAAGGAAAAACTAATAATTATCCCAAAATAATCTTTTCATATCCCAATTGAATACACCTCCTAAAACTAATCTACAAATCAAAACAAAAAAAATAAAAAATAACAACCTGATATTTTTCTCAAAAAGTTAAGTTAATATGGATGAGAAATTGGGAAAACTAACAATCACAAGTTTTGCCAAGTATGTTGCCAATCATTTTTTACCTCTTATTATAGTGTGGTTCTGGAGGAGCACGCATGCAAAAAAGAAGTTTGAGCTTGATGCAAATGACCAAAATATCTTCTGCATTATATGATTATCAATCAAATAAAAAGTTATTTTATGTATCAATCCTTATATCTCCTACCACATGAGAAATTATAGAATAGTACTGTATTACCACATCAGCTGGTGATACTTCTATTTAAAATTTGCCATGTGTCATTTTTAAAAATAATTAAAGCTTTATTTTACAGTTGGACATAAAACCCAACTATAACCCTTTGAAATAAAATTTAAAAAATAAAATATCACGAAAAAGATGGAACCGCCCACCTCGACCCAATCTCCTACTGCCCCCTCCCTATCTCTCTCCCTCTTCTCACGCAGTTCAACAACTTAACCATATGTGAATCCGTCATTCTCATCCTTTCGATGGCTACCCCAAGACCTAGTTATATTTCCCTTTTGAAGGTCTCACTCATTTGTTGACTACTAATTCTCAGATTGTCATCAAATTTGTAAAAGCTTGATGTGAGAGATGGGTGTTGATGGTAATTGAATTTCAATGCTTAAGATATGTTGCATGTGCTTCCATGGATTCAAGAGACCTTTCAGTTTGAGAGAGAGAACCCATGAGACCTTTCAGTTTGAGAGAGAGAGAGAGAGAGAGAGAGAGGCAATAAAGGGAGGCAGTGCATGGTAAGGGGTTGGGTCTGGTGTAGGGGTGGCATTTTAGAACAAAAAACCGAAAAAACCGCAAAAACCAATCGACATTATACCGCATTGGAACTGCAATAACTAAAAACCGACCGAACATTGCTGTTTTAGAAAGATATTTTGCTCTATTTTTTCTACTCTTTAGCTCTTCTGACTATGGCAGTGCTGAGTATTTTGCTCTATTTTTGCTAATTAGTTTTTTAATCTCTTATGGACTCTCAAAGAAACAAGATATTGGGAAAACTTCAGTTTTCGTTTATAAAATTCTGGGCTCTTTTACTTTTTTGGGTTTCACCCATTGCTTTTTCTTCTGTTTTCTGATTAATAAGAGAGCAATTTTCATTTTTTTTTTTTTTTTTTTTTGGTTGGATAAAAATGGATTGGTGATGATATATTTGTATAAATGATGTGTTGAATCAAAGTGCTGAAAAAACTAAAACCCAAAAAAAAATAATAAACAGAGCAAAAGAAACCGATGCCCCAATGTCAGAAGAATCAGAAGGTGATATATAGGGGTCGAACTCTACAGCGGCTTCAGAATGTGTTTCGTTTGTTTGTTTGTTTTTCATTTTTTTCCTTTTTTTCCAGAAAATGTGTTTTTAAATTAATAGAGTAAAAAAAAACTATACATGGATTTTAAAATAAATGTTTTCTCCACTCTTAGATTAGATCCAATGGTGGATGACCACAAACTCCTTGGACTACAAAGGTCCAGGAGAACGAGACACTTATATGCTATCACTTATATGTTGTTATCCGTTATGAAATAGCTTGTCTAGGTCTATTTGGTCATTAAGTCATATCAAATTCAATATGAAGCTAATCATTATGAGTAGTCTAAGTGATGCAAATAAGGAAACATTAAAGTTAAGCATTGGGATAGAAAGCACTCATCTCATTATTTTGGCTTTTAATAAGATCCATGAATTTGGAATAATTTGGCTTTTAATAAATTTAATGTATTTGGAATACTTAAGAGTTCTCAATGTATCTAGATTAATGGGGTTCATTATCTAGATTAGTGAGTTCATTAATTTGGGTCCAAAGTTTTTTTTTTCGTTAGTGTGGTTGGTCCAAAGGTTTGAATTGAATCATGTGGGCATTTGGCTTTTGTATGGAAATCAAGTTTTGAAGAACAGTAGTTCACGTACCATGAGCAGAGCTTTGATGTGAGTCATGGTCAGAGGCGTCTTGGAATCTCCTCCCTCCTCTTTCAATTTCAACAAAGAAGTCAAAAAATCTTGACTCTCTTTCGCGCCTTCCTCCTCCATCTTCAGCCGTCCAACAATCATCTGCTCCAATATCCCATCAAACCTCCGGACCAGCCCCTCCATCTGCTTCTTTATACCCTGCAAATCGAACCGACCCAAACCCGGAAAAAAATCCGAAACATTGGGCCGACCTATGAGCCCCGTTATCTCCGACACCACTTTCCGAAACTCCGCCCCGAGCCCGGCCCTCTCCTCCCCGTCCTCCGCCGCGATGCAGCCGCCACATATCATGTTAGAGATGACGTTAAGCGACGTCAGGAAGATCTGCTCGCCCATGTTTACGGGCGACCCGGCCCGACCGTACAAGTACCCAACCGTCTTTCGGACCTGGTTTTGGCGGATCGATTGGAACGAGTCCAGCGAGGCGCCGCCGAGCATCTTCAGGATGGAGACCTTTCTCAGCATCCGCCACTCCGGCCCGTGCGGTGTCCACACGACGTCGGCCCCTCCGTAGAAGGCGATCCGGGCCGCTACGGGGACGTCACGGTTGGCGAAGGTAACGTCACGGTCTTTGAGGACTTCGCGGGCGGAGGAAGGGGAGTTGATGACGACGCAGGTCATGGCGCCGAGGCGGAGCTTGAAGATTGGGCCATAGGTGTGGGCCAGGCGGGCAAAGTAGGAGTGGAGTTCTGGGTCGAGAGAGAGAAGGTTACCGAGTAAGGGCAAGCCCAATGGGCCTGGGGGCAAAGGTGGGAGTTTGTTGCGGGACCTTTTCATGCACAGCCATGCACACCAGATGCTCGCGAAAATGGCTGAGAGAGTGTAGAGAAGAAGCCAACTCTCATAATTTCTGGTACTAGTTTTGAACCAATCCATGGTAAGCTTCAAATTGGGATTCGAGTTTTGTGTGAAGAAATAAAGGGAGAAAGGGAAGGACTCAGTGTGTTGCTAGTGAATATCCAGAGTACACTCAATGGCGGCTGAACCTAACTTTTGATTTAATTATAATTTTTAGATTAATGTTTTGTTGATTAAAAAAAACCCATGATGTAAGGAAATTGGCAAGATAGTGATTAACTTTCCATTAATCGTTGCTCAATTATTTTATATATTTGTCGTGGCTTCATTTTTCCTATTTTATATATCTGTAGCCCCTCATTTTGATAGGCAGGGTTTCCTCCTTAATCATTCACATTACCCATGATTTTTTTATATATATCTTGACTTCAATAATCGCACTAAAAAAAAAGTAATAATAATTAAAGCTAAGTGGTGCCCATGGAAATAAAAGATCCACATGCAATAACTCTGAAGAAAAATTGGATATCAGTGTGAGGTGAATTGCTCTTCACTCTTGAATTGATCTTGATCAGGCTCCACATGAACAATATGATCATCACTGGAGATCCACATTGCTACAATATCCGTTTCATTGTTTGTTGCATGCACGTTAGCATCGATGTGGCCTATTTAATTTTAATTAAATTAATTTGATGAAATGATGATGCATAGACCTAGGTAGGGTAAGGGATAAATGATGCATAGACCTAATTTGATGGGATAAAAGATGAGACAACGTCATTGTTTTTTCTTTAAAACACTTAACTTGAATTTGATGACCAATTGGTTATACTTCACCGAAAATGTTTTTAAATATATTTTTATTATTTTATATATATTTTTCAATATATTTTTTTTAAAAATCTGGTGGGGTCGAAAGAATTTTTTTTTAAAAACAGTAATAATAATTAAAGCTAAGTGGTGCCCATGGAAATAAAATATTCAAAACAAGGAAATAAGGCCACAGTATTAAAATTAAAAAAAAAATTACAACAACAACAATCAACCACGCCATTCGCTTCTAAATCAAAGAAATCAAAGCTTCATTTTTCCACAGCAGGAAACTTTAGTTTGGCCCTCCCGATATCCTCTCTTGGGTTTTCACACATCGCTTCTTGGGGCTCATCACTTGAGCCTCCAAAGATCACACCCTTCTCTCTTGAACTCTTCTCTTGATCTCGCTTGCGCTTTCCTGGGTTCTCCAAGGCTTCCAACTGCTTTTGCATGTCTTTAGAATAAAAATTTACCACCTTTGATAGCTCTTCATTCTCTTCCTGCAATATCCCAAGTTGGGGTCGATTCTCCTTTGTCGTCTTTGCCCTATCCTTTTTCGATCTTTTGATCTCACGCTGACACTCATCAACCAAATTCCGTTTTGCCGCCAACTGAGCTCTCAGTACTTGCGCTTCATGAGATTTCGCAATGAGGTGATGCCCCACACTTGCGATAGATTCCGCACTTTGCACACTCAGTGTCGTGGCATCGCTCACTAACCAGTTGTCATCCCTTGCTTCCAGCACACGCACATCCCTAGGAATCACCAAACTCCTCGCAACTCCAATGGCAACTTCGTTGTCAAAGCGTAACGATTCGTTAACTTTCACTAGACCTCATGAGGAAGCAAAGTAGGGCATCCAGACAGGTACAACTCATTGCCCCCTTGTCTGTATTGGCGGAGCTAGGTTGAGATCTAGAGAAAATGGGGAGGAAGAAGCCATTATATTTCTGATTTCTTTTTCTTCTCTTTTCTCTATTCTTCTTTCTTTCCTCTTTTCTGCGTATTTGTGATTTTATCCCGCGTTCATTTTTTTTAATAGACAATTATCATCATCAGAACCCCCTAATTATGCATTCCATTTCTTACACGAATCCCTCGAGCTTCTTTCAACAAAGTCGTCACGACTTCCCAAAAAGCAATTATGTTTACTTGGGATGTATGCATGCGACTCACCGGGAAAGGAGGGGCAATTTTTCCCTCTTCCATTATCTTTCTCTAGGGGAAAGGAGATGTTGTGAAAAAATCTTTAACTCATCTCTCATTTCCTCTCCTCCAAATACTCTCCCAAAAATCTTTAAGTAAAATTTGTGAAAATATCAAGGAAGACAAATTTGGGTTGTAAAAACCCAAGCCCTTCGCACAAAACCATAGTTATCTTCCTCATCTAATGGGTTTTTTAGGGTTTTTTATTTTTTTTTTATTTTTTATGTTTAATTATTCAAGTTTTTGCTTGGTTTCATTTTCTTGGCTCTCCACATTCGCAATTATTTGATCCTTTGAGATTTAAAAGGAAGCAGAAGACTGAAAGTTCAGACCAGAAAATGAAAATATGGAGTGCAGGTGAGAATTGAAGGGAGGTCAATCATGGGAGATCTCTGAGATTTTTCTTTGATATAATGCCATCATGGTTGGTGGGCAAGCACCTAGCTTTTCTGGATTTTTATACTTGGTGGATGTTGGGTTGAGTTCAAAGTCAAATTATACTTCAAAGAACTTCCTTTGATCATTGTTTGACGATTGGACTTGATGATTAATGAGTCCACAGTAGTTTTGTGGGTGCCATTGATCAATTAAACTTAAAGCTTTGTATATAAAGGCTTCATCCTCAGTTATACAAAAGGCTTTATCTATTATAATATATATATATATATATAAGGGGTCTAGAACCAGAGAGACACATTATTGATAGTAATTAAACATAGAAAATAAAATATGCGAAAGTAATGCATGAATGAAAGTAATGAATAAATGAAAATATGCGTAATTGAAAACATTGACTTACAGAAAAATCTTGATTGGAAGATTTTATTTATTCATAGCACTCATATCTTACAAGTGTTCTTCAGAGTGTTGTTTTTGAGAGAACTTTGAAACTGAAAAACTAAAATTTCATTTTAAGTTACATTCTGCCTACAACTGAGACCAAAACCTCTATTTAAAGAGCCGAATCAAAGATTGTCGGCAACATTGGATGCTTTTACTGACTGTAGAGGCAAGAGAATACTTTTGCTTTTACTTTGTCGGGGAATCCACTTTTACTATTGCTTTAACTAGAGCATGATGACTGTCGGAGAATATTGACTGTAGTGCTTTTGTCTTTGTTGACTAGTCTTTCATTGAGATCATAAGGGTCTTGACTATCTGGATAATCTGCCCACCGGAATTTCTAGGTGGACTCTTTTTGACTTGATGGAATTTGAGGCAGACTAGAAGAGGATTGAGACTTTGGAGATGCATCGTCATCATCATCTTCATCATTCATTTGTGAAGCTTGAATCATTAATTGTCTCGCCAGTTCTTTTAGTTCTGACTTCGATCTTCCTTCAATTGGGAGGGAAGAATGAGAAGTGTTAGAGGTAGAAGGCTTCTGGGGAGTTTTGAATGAAGGAAATTCAATGTTGACTTGATCAATAATCCTTTTGGTTTTGAATTTATCCCACTATTTGACTGAAAATTGTCTGGAGAGAATTCTTGATTCCCAATTGACTTGATAGGACCATTTTAAGATCCAAGGGACTTTGTATTTGGCAATAGGAGTTTTGGGAAGAATCGACTTTCTTGCATAAATTTATATTTACTGAAAAAATACTTGATTATCTCTTTGAGATTGGGAGGAAGAAGCTCAATAGTGGGACCATGGATTTCCCACCAGGAGGAGAACCAGTAGGGAAATTGACTTTTGAATTTACTGTCGAAATTGACAAACCATGAGTGACTAAAATCATCGGTTTGGTGAAGGAAAATGATGTGCCAAGCTTGAATATAATCATCATAATTAAATTGGAGATTGGAATTGAGTGTTTTGAAAGAATAGGGATGGTCACCCCATTTAGATTGACTGAGAATATTCTAGATGGACATGGAATGATAGAGAATGATATTTGGGTCACTTCTATCCTTGATTGGTCTGGTTTCTAGTGATTGGGTTTCGAGAAGAATATCTCGGTAATACTTGAGTGACTTGGAAGGGTGTGAAGGAATATAGTGAAAATTGGAGGGAAAATAAGCTTTGGCTATTTTGACTGGGTTAGTACAATGATTAAAACATGACTCAATGAGGAAGAGAGTTCGACTATTTCTGTGGAAGTAAGGAGATGACTTAGTGTGACTGATGGGAGAAGCGGTAGGAGAAGGAGTTATGACTTGGAATTGATCATAACTGGATATTAAGGCTGACTGATAATTAGGGTGGATTTGGCTGACTATGGAACCAAGACTGGTAAACCTGTTACTAATCTGTATGGGTGTTACTAATCTGTATGGGTGAATGACCTGCGTAGGGGATGACTTGAGATGGCTGCTCTGTCTTGACTGGAATCATTTATTGTGGGAGTTGTCTGACTGGTTGCTTGCCTTGTTGTTTTGAGTGTTTTTCTGCCATTGTTTTTCCTGGAGAAATTATCTGGTAAGAAAATCTGGAATAGAGTTCTCACTTCCTCTCAAATATTCAATATCAAAATAAAAAATACTTAAAATAGCTTGCCATCGTACAAAAATCTGTTTTGATGCAATGTTTTGAACATCTTTTTCTAAAACATGCTTTGCACTTTTACAATCGACTCTGACTAAAAAATTTTGATTTAATAAATCATCTTAAAATTTTGTAATGCTTATTATAGATAAAATTTCCTTTTTAATAGTACTATAATTACGTTGTGACTGTGTCCAAACTCCAGAGTGGAATCGAACGATTTGTTCTGTTTGGCTTGGATTGACTCTTTGTTTAAGGATGCCTCCACAACCATTTTCTAAGGCATCAGTTTCAACAATTTTGAAAGAATTGACTGAAGGTATACCAAGGCAATGGAGTGTTTTGACATGGACTTTGATTTGTTTGACTATATCTGTATGGGCGGAGGTCCAAGTTGGAGGATTACTTTGGAGCCTGTCAAATAAAGGTTTACATTGCTTGAATAAATTCTGATAAAAATCATAGACGTAATTTAGAGAACCTAAGAACCTTTGGAGTTGGCTTTTATCGAGAATTTGATATGGAAATTTATCAGCAAATTGAATGACTCGATCAATTGGACTGATTTGTGACTGACAAATATTAAAACCAAGAAACCGAATACTGGTTTGGAATAACTTAATCTTTTTGGTAAGGCAACTAAACCATTTTGTTTAACTATTTGAAGGAATTTATGCAGATGTTTCCAATGTTGTTCTATTGACTGGGAGAAAATAAGAACATCATCAATATAAACTATGGAGAAATGACTGATAGGATTGAATATCTCATTCATTATATTCTGGAATTCACTAGGCGCATTTTTTAAACCGAAAGGCATGACATTCCACTCATAGTGACCGAATGGGGTTACAAAAGCAGTTTTATACCTATCTGACTTTCGAATTTGGATTTGCCAAAATCCACTCTTCATATCAAACTTAGAAAAAATGACTGCTTTGTCTAACGTTTTGATTAAGTCTCTCTTATTAGGAATTGGATATCTAATCCATTCTAGAACTGTATTAAGAGGTTTATAGTTTATGACTAATCTTCGGGCTCCTCTTTCTAATTCGGCATTTTTTTGGACATAAAAAGCTAGACAAGACCAGGGTGACTTGCTCTTACAGATTATTCCTTTTTGAAGAAAGTAGTGATCGATCGGTGATTTTTTTTTTTTTTTTTTTTTTTTTTTTTTTTTTTTTTTTGTAGTAGATATATTTTCTTATTAAAGTCTTTTTCATAAGGCAGACTGACTACATGTTGTTTCCTATGCCAAAAAAGCATTCGGAAGATCAAAACAGACTTCTTATTTTAAAATTTCTTCAAATTTCTGAATTTGCGACTATAAAGACTTATCACTAAGTTGTTATTCAATTCTTTCAAACCTAACTTCTTCTTTAAGAAAATCCAGTTGCTTATCTTTATTTTGAATTATTTTGACTGTTTTTGAAACTGCGCTCAGTTTAGTTAAGAATTCAAACTTGACTCTTTCTCCTAAATGGGTAGATATGACTCCATTGTATTCTACTTGAAAAGGGTATAGGAGAGCTATGAAGGGTAATCCAAGGATGAGATATGTAATATTTTTGACTAAAATGAATGAGGTTTTGAAACAAATCTTATTTTGGCAAACATGGGCTTTTGGGATTTCATAGTTTAATTGAAGTGACTTTCCGGAGGTAGTGCTTAATGTTTCTTTTGACTTCTTATAATATTTAGTAGGGATTAATCATTCTTGAATACAATTAAGATTGGCTCCTTAATCAAAAAGAGCTACTGTGTTTAACTCGAAGTTTTTCACAAATATGGTGACTTTAGAATACCATTTCCTAAAATTTACTTGCTTCATTAAATTAATGGTTTGGTCATTATTTGAAGGTTCACCATCTGAATTTGATGGACTTTCTGGTTGGCTCTTGGAATCAGAACTCTCTTTTTCCATTAAATTAATCAAATCTTGTCTAATTTCAAAATTCTCGGCTTGTAATTTGTGACTTATTTGTCTTAACTCTACTATTTCCTTTTTGACTAATTTTACTTCCATTTGTAAATCTTGTAAGGTGACTTCTTTTCTTTTATTAAATTTTTCTAAAGTGGTATTCAGACCTATCTTCTGGGGAATATATTGACTCGTCTCTTCTTGACTAATGACTTTTCTTAACTTCTTCAAATACTCAAATTTTAATTCTGGGTTTTCTACTTTACTAATTAAATCGATTAATAATTCTTATTGTTCTTCTTGTTTGGTAAGGACATTAATTGACATAGTTAGGGTATTGCAGCACTTATCTTTGCACCCTAATTGGACTCTTGGGGAACTTAGTAGGGAATCTGAGGACAAGAAGTGGGATCACCACCGATAAATTCACAGGAGGTATCTATTCCTGTTCTTTGTTATGTCCCATCATCCCGAAGGAAGGAAGGCCAATCCCCATTTGGAGAAGAAGTGAAACCGAGGAAGTTAAGGGAAAGTGACATGAAGTTCTTAAAGGAGTCTACAACCATGCCTTTACACAAGTTGAGCAATTCAGATGTGTTGAAATCTTCAGTACCAGGGTTCGTCAGACCATCACAAGATGCAATAAGACGTGAATATCTTTCGGTCAAAAGAACTAAAGAAGGTTTTGATCCTAATGCTTATAAGCTCATGTCAAAGGCAGGTTATGACTTCGGCTTATCTTCTTCGTTGGGGGAACTTAATCCAGATGTTACAAGAGAAATGACACATGGCCTTAGCGAAACCCAAAAGAAGTGGAAGGAGCAGGGTTACACAATTGACTCAACTAGAGCAGGCCTAGGTTTTACTCATGTCGCACCTGTCAAGATCTATGCTAGAAGAAAAGAAAATAAGGCAAAAGCTCAACACATTAGTGTCGAAGCGGTTGAGGAGAAAGAAGAACCAAAGGCTATTAAGAAAGCCTTAGTGTTCGACCGTTTAGCTAAGCCTACCCAGTAGACCTCAGTTTTTAGCCACATCAAATAATCGACATCACGACCTTCTGTGTTCAAAAGGATATCCGGACATAAAAATCAAAGGAGAATCCAATCAGCTCCACACAAATCAGCGCTAGAAAGACTCGGAGTCCTAAGCAAGCCGTCTGAAGAGGAAAGCCAGCGATAGTTGGAAAGTGGAGTTCATGTTGATTCGACGGAAGATAATGAAATCCGGAGCCTAATCCCATCACGTATGAAACGTCACTCATTAGACATAACTTCAGGTGACCAACTCAAAGTGAAACGACAAACAATCATACGAACTCAGAAAACTTTGAGTCAACAAAATGAAAGTGACGATGAAGAATCAGAAATTCTAGTTGTTCATCACGTTACGATTAAAGAGCTCGATGAAGAGGAACCTTTCGAGGATGAGGTTCATGATGCTCCTCCTGCATTAGAATATGGGGGCCAAGCAACTATTGATGAATTAAAAGAGCTCAACTTGGGCACAAATGAAGACCCAAGACCTATCTTTGTTAGTGCACTTTTGAATCCTAGCGAAGAGGAATCATACCATCAGATGTTACTTGAGTATAAAGATGTCTTTACTTGGACGTATAAGCAGATGCCTGGCCTTGATCCAAAAGTTGCGGTCCATCACCTTGCAGTCAAACCTGGAACACGTCTAATCAAACAAACTCAATGTCGCTTCCGTCCGAAGCTCCTAAGTCAAATCGAAGCCGAAGTTGACAAGTTGATCGCGGCCGGATTTATTAGGGAGGTAAAATACCCAACGTGGATAGCAAACATTGTTCCGGTGAAAAAGAAAATCACTGGACAAATTCGTATTTGTGTTGACTTCTGAGACTTAAACGAGGCTTGCCTGAAGGATGACTTTCCATTGCCCATAATTGAGCTCATGGTCGATGCAACCACAGGTCACGAAGCCTTATCTGTCATGGATGGTTCATCTGGATACAATCAAATAAGAATGTGGCTAGAGGACGAAGAACTCACCGCCTTCCGCACTCCAAAAGGAATTTACTGTTACAATGTGATGCCATTTGGCCTTAAGAATGCAGGTGCGACCTATCAATGTGCAATGCAAAAGATCTTTGGTGAAATGCTTCACAAGAATGTCGAGTGCTACGTTGATGACCTGATGATCAAGTAAAAAAGAAGAAAAGATCACTTGAAAGACTTGAGAATGGTGTTTAACAAATTGCGGAAGTACCAACTCAAGATGAACCCTTTGAAGTGTGCTTTCGGTGTCACGTCAGGTAAATTTCTTGATTTCATCGTTAAACATCAAGGCATCGAAGTAGATTATACCAAGATTAGAGCCATCCGAGATATGCCGAGCCAAGAAATTTACTTGAGTTGAAAAGTTTACAAGGACGCCTCGCGTTTATTTGGCGATTCATCTCAAACTTAGTAGGGAGGTGTCAGTCATTCAGTCGCGTTATGAAAAATAATGTTCCATTTGTTTGGGATGAAGCTTGTCACAATGCCTTTGAAAGCATAAAGAAGCACCTATCGAGTTCACCATTGTTATGAGCTCCTATTCCAGGCAAACCACTCACATTGCGGCTCAAGAAAGATCAATTGGAGCCTTTTTAGTGCAAAAGAATGAGTCACATAAAGAGCAAGCACTCTACTATTTAAGCTGAACGCTTACTGGTCCCGAACTAAACTACACGCCTATAGAAAAGATGTGTCTTGCACTTGTTTTTGTTATTCAAAAGTTAAGGCACTACATGCAAGTGTTCACGGTTTATCTAATTGCATGAGCTGACCTGGTAAGGTATGTTACATCAAAACCAGTCTTGACAGGGCGTTTGGCCAAGTGGGCGTTACCTCTCAATCAATATGAAATCATCTACACTCCAACAGAGGCAGTTAAGGGGCAAGCTGTTGCAAATTTCCTAGCTGATCATCCAATTCCAGCAGACTGGGAAATTTCAGATGACTTACCCGACAAACAAGTCTTCTTCGCTGACGTTTCTCCTGCTTGGATGATGTTCTTTGACGGATCAGCTCGTAAAGATGGGGCGGGGGCTGGCGTATTCTTCGTATCACCCGAGACACAGGTATTGCCCTATTCATTCACTTTAAGTGAACTTTGCTCGAACAATGTTGCAGAATACCAGGCTTTGATCATAGGCTTACAAATGGCTATGGATATGAAGATATCAAGCTTAGAAGTATATGGTGACTCCATGTTAGTAATCAACCAACTGTTGACCCACTATGAAGTTAGGAAGGATGATCTAATTCCGTACCACCAAATGGCCACGCAATTACTAGAAATGTTTGACTTCGTGACGCTTGAGCATGTGCCAAGAAAAGACAACCAAATGGCAAATGCCTTAGCCAACCTTACTCCTACAATGGCGTTGACAAAAGATGAAGTGGTGAATCTTCCAGTTTGCCAACGTTGGGTCATTCCATTAATACTTGGGGCATCGCAAGAAAGAGTCAACGTTATCTCGGTATTGTCCATTGACGCTGACGACTGGAGGCAGCCTTTAATTGATTATCTTGAGCATGGGAAACTGCCAAATGATTCGAGACTTCGATCAGAGGTACGGCGTCGGGCACCTCGATTCATTTATTATAAAGAGATTCTATACCGTCGTTCATTCGAAGGCTTGTTTCTAATATGCTTGGGCGAAGAAGATGCATCCAAAGCAATGGAGAAGGCTCACTCAGGTATTTGTGGAGCTCATCAATCAGGGCCAAAGCAACATTTACAAATAAAGAGGATGGGCTACTATTGGCCGACTATGGTCAAGGATTGCATGGATTATGTGAAGAAATGGCAAGCATGTCAATTCCATGCCAACTTTATACATCAGCCGTCGGAGCCGCTACATCCTACAATTACTTCATGACCATTTGATGTGTGGGGTCCTGATGTGGTGGGACCAATAGCACCCAAATCTTCTGATGGTCATTCTTACATCCTGGCAACCACCGATTACCTTTCAAAATGGGCAGAGGCTGTACCCCTAAAAGAAGTAAAGAAAGAAAATGTAGTGAGCTTTATCAAACAACGGAAAGCCATTTTCGAATCGGTTAATGGATAAATTGTGTGAAGACTTTGGTTTCAAACAACGCAACTCTTCAATGTACTGTTGTGTCTACCCAAGTGCAAATAGTCACACGTAGTAATAATCTTGGAAGTCCAAGTATCGTATCCTCAAGGAGCAGGTAGGCAAATATCTGTACACAAAGAAATAATTAAACGTACCACAATAAAAGTGACATGCAAAATGGAAAAGTAATTTGATTTGATTGTTGTGGAAAATTGAGTTTAAAAATTAAATATCAATAATGGAAATGCTAAGGCATCAAGGTTCAATTCTTTAAACAAAATATGTTTCATGCTCTTTAATCCAAATTATAACTCAATTAAAATCATCATTGAGAAAGTTTAACCGGAAGATAAAGAAATTAAAACCAATTTAATTTTTCAAAGTAATTTTTTATTAATGATTGTTCAGAAAATGGAGTTGCTTAATATCTACTCTTTTAATTTAAAAGCATGTCAAGTTAGTTCTTAACAATGAGAAAAATATAATTGAACTCATGAAAAGACAATAGCACTTAACATCAATCAAAATAAAAGGATATGAAAATATTGAACATCCAAAAATAAAAGAATTTAGCAATTCATACCGTATATTGGATTAAAGAACAATTCACAAACTTACTCAAAGAACATTCCCTTTAGCCTTAGCTAGAGTTCTATCAACTCATTACAAAGGAAAACATAAACTAAATGGATAAAGAAATCTGTCGTAGGGGTTCCCTTGCCAAATAAGTTGATGGGTGATTTATAGTAGTCAATGAGGTGAGTGGGAAGTTAATACATTCGTGGTGGGTGATGAAGGGTTTAATTGAGAGATTAATTGGATTAAACATGTGTTGATGGTGGAGAGTTAGTGGAAAAGAAATAACGGTGAGGTAAGTGGGCGTTAAATGGCTATGAATGACATGAAATAGGCTCTTTAGCTTCAACGGTTTTATCTTCTCTTCTCCCTCTTTACTTCTCTTTATAATCACAGTAATCCCACAATCAATTCTTCAATTAAATCCGCCAGAAATTCTCTTCACACCTAGCTTGAACTTGGACAAAGGTATGTCTTCATCTTTTGCCTTTCCAACTTCCTACAAAAGATAAATTCACCTAATAAGTTCACCAAATTAATATAGAAAATTCATAAATCCAGTTGGTGAAAATAAAATGTAACAACAAGTGAAATTATATCCATTAAGCCAAAATTAGATCATAAAGTCTCCAAAATAATAGTAAAAAGATGTAATTTGAGACTCTCATCATGTACAATGCCCCAGCCAACGGTCTTGCAGAAGCGTTTAACAAAATTCTTTGCAACCTGTTGAAGAAAGTTGTTGGAAGAACCAAGAAATATTGGCATGAAAGGATAAATGAAGCATTGTGGGCTTATCGGACGACATACCAGACGCCTACTCAGGCTACACCATACTCACTTGTGTATGGCGTGGAAGCAGTGTTAACTCTAGAAAGTCAAATTCCATCATTGAGGATGGCCATACAAGAGGGATTGATAGATGAAGAGAAGGCAAAGCTACGTCTCCAAGAGTTAAAAGCACTAGACGAAAAGAGACTCGAAGCGCAACAATGCCTAGAGTGTTACCAAGCTCGGCTTTCAAATGCTTTTAACAAGAAGGTTCGCCCCAGGTCTTTTCAAGTAGGAGATATTGTCCTCGCATTACGTAGACCTATCATCACAACACACAAAACCGGAAGCAAGTTTACTTTGAAATGGGATGGGTCCTACGTAGTACAAGAAGTGTACACAAGTGGCGCTTACAAGATCGTAGCCGATGACGGTTTAAGAGTCGGCCCTATCAACTGAAAGTTCTTGAAACGATACTACGCATAAAATGACACCAAGCTCCTGGCCCGCATGAGCCTAAACTGTGTACGAAACAAAAAAAAAAAAAAAAAAAAAAAAAAAAAAGGATTGAAAACTCGAAAGGGCGGGTCCAAGCAAAACTTAGAGCACAAGAAAGTTCGTTGAACTTGAAAACCCGAAAGGGTGGTTCAAGCAAAAGTTAGAACACAAAAAAAAAACCCTTGAACTATGTGATGACTTGATCCCTTTTCACCAAGGGTACGTAGATAGCTTGGACAAAATTCCAAGTTCAGTCACATCAAAATAAAAACAAAGGGTTTTCCCCATCAATTCGAGCCATTCGAAAGAAATAATGAAATAAGAAAATGCTTTTATTTCATTATGAAAGTTCAAATAGAAATATAAATAAAGCCAAGAAAGTTTACAACAACAGAATTTGCTATTCCCAAGACAAGTCCTTGAAGCCATTACGCAGTCTCTCAAAAGAAACTTGTAATGTATTTAAAGTCTCGGCATCTGCAACAGATAGTATAGGAGCTCCTTCAACTGCAATCTTATCCTCTCTCAAGCGGGTAACGTCACGACAATGGTAAGAAAGTTGTACATCACTCTCTGAAAGTGATTCATTTAGTTGATGCAGTCTCAACTCCAGTTGTTCTTGTTCTTTCTTCAACTCCTCTATACGCATCTTGGCAGATTGAATAAACTCAAGTACAAAAAACTGATGAGTCTCTTCAGCTTGTTGCAAAGCCAAGGCAATAGAAAATGAAGAGTCAACTGCAACTAAACGATCGCTCTGAGCCTCGGGAGATAGCTTTTAGGAGTAAGTACCAACTCGTAAAGATGAGACGTCCGCCCTTACATTGTCAAGGGTAGTCAACAATTTGCCAAGCTCATCTTTGAATGAAGGAAGCCTTTCTAATGAAGCCTTCAAGATTATACTTTTTATTTGGTTTCCTAAAACGGAGATTACTTTGTGAAGGGTTTTGTCCGCAACACCTAATTTGGGTTCCCCACATGACATTTCAGAAGTTGATGCATGATTAGCGAGCTTTAATAAATGTGGTTGTGCAAACAAACCTACATTGGCCGACGAGTATTGGTTAAGCAAGTAGACTCAAAGATTTTTAAACACTAAGCGTGATAAAGATTGGAAGCATACCTCTTAGACTAGCACCTGAACCACTTATCGGGTGAAAAGTATCATTTTCTCCTTCGATAGGCAAATGGTTGAATGGCACGAGCTCGGACATAGTAGGAACATGATGTACTACTTCTCCCTAAAATGTATATAATAAATTAGAATTGGTTGTTATAAAAAATTTATAATAATTATATAAAATAAAATATAAAAAAAAGAGCTCAAAGAGAAGTAAAGTACATGCCTCGTTAATTAGAATTGGTTGTGAAATAGCGGGTACATCACAAAAAAATGTGTCATCAAAAGGGTATGCCGTGTCTAGATCGCAATAAAGAGGTTCGACGCTTGTCTTCTTATGCTTAAAGTTGACTTCACTGTCTTCATTGCTGCTTATATGCCCTAGCTTCAAACGGCGAATTCATCGACCAAGGGGAATGAAATCTTCCTAAGAATCTGCTACACTTTCTGTTTCTTCTTTATCATTAGGGACTTGAGTTGAAGGAACATAAATCGGAGGTGGGTGTTGAACTCGAGGCATAGGAGTAGTATAACTACCTTCAACTTCTGAATGAACTCGGAGGGCTCTACCACGGGTGAGTTTATCATGAACTAAAGTTTCGTTGCCTTAAGACTTAAAAGATTTTGGCTGAGAAAGTGACGACGACTTGCCTACAGTTGAAATTTTCTTTGATTTCATCGAATCAAAGCGATGAACCTTCGACCACCAAATAACATAATCGGATGTGACCTCAAACTCCCGAATATTGTCCTTAGTGGGTAGGGTTATTGTAGATGCACTGCCAATCTTCAAGCATGATTTCCAATGTGAGTAAACTGATAGCACAGTCCCATTCCGAACGTCATCTTTAAGTTCTCCTGGCACATGTTGTACATAACAAAATTGTCTATTGAATCGGTGCGGGCTATAAGGTTGGATGACTCGGTAGTTTTCCTGTCGTAGAGAAACAAATCCCAAACGAAGGCATATCAAATACTCAAAGTCTTCTTTAGAAATATGATCTTCATCAGTCAGTTGTTTACATTCTGAAAATACTCTCGCCAAATGACTCATTTCCACTTTACCACAAGTCCGGAACAAAGCTCAAGCTATTGAGTCTTTAAAAAATTTTGCCAAAAGTGTTCTTAAGAACCTTTCCATGATAGGAATGGACTTCTCGGAAGATGATGTGAAGTGTGTGTTGAAGTATTTGCCCAACCACCCATACACATAATGGAAAGGTAGAACAGTTGTGCAATTTCCTGGATCATCTGCACTAGAAATATCGTGTAGCCCCTTGTAAATGTTGGCCAATACTGGAACTGCTAGGCCAAATGATACACCGTGCACCATTCGACTGACAACTTTGAAAACCCTTGGTCTGATCAAAGTTACGTCGTCTTTGGGAAATACAAATTTGCACAACAAGCAAGCAAGGAATGCAGCCAAGTAGGATTTTTCCATGTCTTCATCAGCTATACCCAAATCTTCAAAAACCATTTCCTCTTCCTCAGTGCATTTCAATGCCGTCGGAATGATACCAGATGGATCAGAGTCCTCCTTTGGCTTTTGTGACTTGTTCCGTTTGGTTTTCCTTGAAGGCTTTTTATACTTGAATGGCCCTTGATACCAGTACTTTATCCAAGCAGTCATTCTCACTCCAGATTTTCCTTTAGAATCCCATAAAATCTTGTGATACGCTAAGAATAAGTAGCGACAAATGTGTAGGATATAAGACACGTCTTTATGATCCTTCTTGTTGAGACTTTCAATGGTTGGAATAACTTCATCATAAAATCAACCTGTAATAGGGAGACCGCCAATTTCATGAAGATCCCAAAGGGAATTAGACATCTCTCCTTGCGACGTATGAAGAGTATTTGTTGTAGGACACCAGTACTCGCAAAAAGCTCGAATGACTGGAGCATGTCGATCATAGCTAAATAATGAGGCAAAGACTGCATTATACAGACCGGTGCTCTTAAGAACCTGAGTATTTCTACATAGCACATCTTCAAGCCACTCCCAGTAATACTCTATAAATGTAGATTCACCAGCCGTCGGGAGAGCAAAACTCCAATTCACTGCTCCATTATGGATTCGATCGCTAAGAAGTTCGAATGCCTTTGATGAACCGGTATCTGTATGATGCAAGGACTTTAACTATAAAACAGTGGAGTGAAGGTCCCTATCTATAAACTTGGATTTTTTGAAGCTGCTCAGTTGACAAAACACCTCTTGAGACCAAGACGGAATATGGAGAGAATTGTCCACCTCGAATATTTCCGAAGCTAGGAGAGGCGCACCTACAAGCAATGTGGTACCTTCGTCCCGGTTATCACTTTCATCCTCAAGAATAGTGACGGTGCCTTTCTTGAAACACTTGAAGAAGGCCATCTTCATAAGACGAACGACATGAAACAATATTCAGTATCAGGCTGGTGACTTCACACTTAAAACAAAACAAAAAAAAACAAAAAAAAAACCTTACTTGTACAAGTTTGAAGAGCCGGATAAAGGTGGAATGTCTCGAGAAACAATCTTCACTTGTCTTCCACCTACGTAAAAGCCTAAGCGCTTGAGCGGGTTATCACCAAGTCAAAGAGATGAATCAAACTCAAGCGGCATAGGACGTCTAAGTTCTTCACTCGTCCTCCACCTACGTAAAGCCTAAGCGCTTGAGCGGGTTATCACCAAGTCGGAGAGATGGATCAAACCCAAGCGGTATAGGACGTCTATATTCTTCACTCGTCCTCCACTTATATAAAGCCTAAGCGCTTGAGCGAGTTATCACCAAGTCGGAGAGATGGATCAAACCCAAGCGGTATAGGTCGTCCACGTTCTCACTTTCTTTCAAAGTACCTATTGTAAAAAATATATATATATATATATCATCATAAATATATAAATTGATTGAAAGAGTGATATATGGGCAGCGGTTAAAAAAAAAAAAAAAAAGGGGGTTATTTCGAGCTGTTTGGACCAGCCCAAGCTAAAGTGGACAGCCTAGTCTGCACACTTCTCCAGCCTAGCCAGCACGCAGCCCAGTCTGCCCACTCCTCCAAGCCCAACCAGCGCCCAAAGTCCAGCTCATGCCCCAGTGAGCAAGCCCACGCTTGCAGGCTCCGGCCCAACTAGCATCCAGCACACAGCCCAGCTCGCGTTTCAACCTGCTCCAAGCCCAGGCCCGTGCCACATCACTTCTGCATTCAGCTCCAGCGCAAGCCCACATCTCGCCAAGGCCCAGCGCGGCCTCTCCTAGCCCGAGCCCACGTTGCACACCAAGGCCAGCGCCTCCAAGCTTCCACTTCGCGGAAAGGCTATAATGAGGGCTTAAAGTGAGGAGGTTATTTGAGAAGGTCAAATCTCACAATCAACAAATGTAAAGAAATCATGGGACTTAAATATTTTAAATGTTTTGACGGTCGGATCAGTCTCCTCAAATAACCTCCTCACTTTAACTCCTCATTATAGAAGCTCCCTCCACTTCGAGCCTAGCCCCTCCTTTCCTAGTGTGAGCCCACTTCGCGCACCAGGCCTGGTGTCTCCCTGCCTCAGTGCACGCAGGCTTGAATCTGCCAACCCTTCCACCCTCCAGTCTTGTTTCAACAAAAACCAAAAACAAACAAAAAAAACAAAAAAACAAAAACAAAAAAGCAAAAAAAACAAAAAAAAACAAAAAAAATTAAGAAGCTGACGCAAGAACATGAGGAAACAAATAATGGGTTCAAACTCAGTGACGGAGCCAGGATTTCACATTAAAGGGGGCCTTTTACAAAAAATTTAAAAATAATTCAAATAGGAGTCCTCAAGCGCTAAACGGGTTAATAAGTTAATAATATCATTTCATACTGATTAATAATTTATCCATTTATTACAATCATAATTATCCTGAATTTCATATTTTAACATGGTTGAATATTAATCTCATCATCTACACTATTAAAGACTCAAAATTTAATAATTTAAACTTCAATAGAAAGAAGAAATTCAAAAAATGTTTATAAATCCCAATATTAAGATATCCTACTTAGACATGTAAAATAGGGGAAAGGGGAATTCACAAAGCTTAAATTAATCAAAAGAGGAAGAGAAGGAGAAAAGAAAAAAAAAGAGTCTTTACTCCAAGGAGCAAAAATATAAGTAAAAATTTGAGAAAATAAAAAAAATGAGAGAGGGCCTGGGCCCACCCTGGTCCTTAGGTGGCTCCACCACTGTTCAAACTTACCAACAAGTTTCTTGATAGACCAACAGGTGGTTCTTGCGGTTGTAGAAAAAAAATATCAACGTCAGTTTTCTTTTTCAATTGGCAGCAAATAGGCATATATATAAGAATCAAACACTAAAGAAAAAAAAAGAAAAAGAAAAAAAAAGGCAACTCTCACTACTTTGGTTGTTGAGAATTCAGATGATGCAAACTTCAAAGTCGTAGACTTTCTTGCCAACAAGTGGAGTCTTTGCTGTTCTATTCGGTTAATCTCAATATCCATGAGAGTAGAGCAATTTAAAGAAGCCAAAGGCCATTAAAGCTCCTGGTGGTGCTAGGGTTTCTTATTCCTAGTTTAGGAAAATATTGGATTTTGTATCTTGCTTCCCAAGATCTTACCAATATTGGATATTATTAGGCTTAATAATATCACCCCGAAAAATAAAACGTTGAAAGTAGAAAGCCAACGTTGGAAATAGAGTGATCAATATGGAATGTTATTAAGCTAATAATAATATTACAAACAACAAAAAAAAAAAAAGTAAACTTTCAAAGCTCACAACGTCCTCGGAAGCAATCCAAATTATTGGAAAGAAAACGAAAGGAGTAACACTTCAAGCTGCACCTTCTACATGTGACAAGCACATATCTATAGGGCATCATGAAGTGGGGGCAATTTGTAGACAAAGAAATTTTGGTGCAATAAATTCCATTGGACGAGAAAATAATTAGGGTTCAGTGGATTAAATTGTGGGCCCCATAATTCGCTCATGTGGCACGTGACTCATCAAAGTCGGATTAGTTGTCAAAAAGTGACACGTGGCGACATCCGACGGAGTGCATCAAATGGTTCAAGATGAAAACAAAATTAAGGGAAAGAATCTTCTATGATTGACTTTGATTTAAATCAAATATTAATCAGGTCAATCAATTGAAGATAATATGGTTAAATTGTCAGATTATGGGAATTGATTTAAATCAAATCAAAATCCCACAAAACAAGGTTTTAAATAGGGAAAGTTATTTAGGTTAAGCATCCTACAAGAGCCTATAAATAGGAGGCCTCAAGACGAAAGGAGGGGTGTTCAGAAAAACCTAGCATTCAGAAGAAACAGAAAACTCTCTGCATTCTTCACCTCACTTTGGAAGAACCACCAAGCACAACAAATACGTGCCGGTTCCTCCACCCTAGAAAAATCCAAACACCAAACAAGCCTTGTGCTACCCGTTTGATCAAGATCAAGTCTCTACAACCCTTGTATCAAACACAAATTTTCTTTAAACACTTTGGAGATCGAATCAGAGGATTCAATACAGATATTGTAACCCTAAATTTCATTAATACAAATATTATTTTGTACACATGTTCTTGTCTCATTTGTCGCAAGAAATTCGTGTTTACACCATCATTGTTGTGGTGGTGTCACTTCCACCTGTGATAACGTCCTATTAAACAATTCAAAACAACTTAGTAATCAAAGAGGAGAATTCGAATTTAAAACTTCTTTCAATTTTAGTAATAAGAAGTACACAATTAGATGACAAGCTTGTTAGTCACACCCTAATAAACTGAATATATATGATTCATGAATGTCAAAACATTTATTCTAATACCACATTTGTCTTGAAAGTGAATAATATGAAGAAAAAAAAGGTCCAATATACTTGAAATTTTGATCACATATTTGGTATTTGTATATACACAGAGTTTCAACGGAGAGATTCCTATTTGAGGGACACCCTTTGTGGGGCTCATCTATATTATATTTTATAATCCGATCCATCTAATTTTTAGCTATTCCTTCAAAGATTATTCCTGCAAAAAATCTCTGAATTTGATATCATTTGACCACTCAATTGATAGTTGTAGTTTTAGTGTTTCCTTGAACCATTGGAATCAACTATTTTGTTGATCACAAACAATTCAATGTTGTAATGGTTCCCAATTTTACTAATTTCTTGCAAGGATTGAATGAATGATTCGGATTGTTGTTTTGGACCCTACAGTGTTTCCTCAAATAAAACTAAAGAAAAAGCATAAATGAGATAAAACCAAAAAAAAAAAACGGTAGGCCTTGATTTCTTGCATTGTGAGTGTTTGCACTGTCCTTATTCTTCCTTCCATGTTTTTTCTGTAGCCCCTCATTTTTGGATGGAGGCATACTCATCTGGATTTCAATGGCAGAACTGATGATCTTTTCAGTGACAGAAATAGCCTTCTGTTTGTCGCCTCCTAATCCCTTGTATATCAAACCTGGCAAGCATAGGAAAAAGTCTGAAACGTTTGGTTTAACAAGCAACCCTATGATTTCTGTCACCACCTTCCTCAACTCAACCCCAACACCAGTTGCTCCCTTCTCTTCCTGCAGCGTTCCGCTCCATACCAAGCGCTTGAGTGTGTTGATGCTGGTAAAAAATGCTACCTCCCCAAAATCAATTGGGGTGCCAACTTTTCCATAAATATGGCTGATAGACCTGTCCACCTCTTCTTTCCTCAAAGCATAGCAAGCATCAACGTTGGCATTACTGAGCGTGTGGTTCATGACTACCTTGCGCAACTTCCTCCAATCCGGTCCATATGGTGCAAACGCGATGTCGGTCCCACCGTATGAGGCAATCTGTGCAGCAACGGTGGCGTCGCGATTGGAAAATATAATTTCGTGGTCACGAAGCACTTGTTTCACAAGAGTTGGTGATGAGATCACAAAGCATAGTTTGCTACCTAGCTTGAGTTTGTAAATAGGGCCGTAGATTTTTGCCAAGTTTGTGAAGTCGTAGTGAAGGTCGGTACCTAAAGAGGGAAGGTACCCTAGCAGGGGCAGGCCACGAGGGCCTGGCGGCAATGGAGTTGTTGGTTTCCTTGACTTTTTCCAAGTCAACAGGTACCAGAAGAGAGTAAACAGTAGGGCTAAAGGGGTCACAAATTTTGCTTCATCAACATCCCACCATGGTGACCACATTAGCTTCAACATTTTAATTGGCCTTATTGTAAATGAAAGGTTACCAAAACTCATATAGTGGTGTTTTTTTTTTTTTTTTTTTTTTTTTTTTTTTTTTTCCACCAGATAAAATAATAGATAATTTTTTAGATAAGTGCTATATATTTTGCCAGAAAAAATGTCAACCTTGAACCCACCGAACAAAATATCCAGAAGAAAATTCAAGGAATTTGAAGCAAAAAACCAAAGGCATTTTGTATAAATGGTTGTAGTTGAGATAAGGAATTTCTAGGAAAGATGAAAAATAATCACAAGTACGAAATAGCTTTTGTCCATTTTCTAAAAATATGCTGGCTATGAAAGAAAAAGTCTTTGGTTTAGGGCGGAGGAAGAGTCTTGATTCTTTTTGGACTCCAAAGATGACACAATCTTAGTCTGTAAGAGCACTTCCACCAGTTAGCCCTTGTCATGGCAAGGGGAGCCCTAGGGCGGCTTCTATTCACGTGAATAGTGGCTGCCCTAGCACAAAAAAGAAAAATTGTGTTTCCAGCAGTGCAAGGCCTGCCATGGCAAATACTATTCATTTTTTTGTTTTTTTCACAACTTTGTTTACTTAAACAATTAATTTGAATGAAGAGTTGGTGTTAAAAGTGAAGAGTATTGGTTGGTATTTATAAATAATTAAAAAAAATAGTATTTTTTCGTATTTTTTTAAATTTTTTCCGATTTTTTTTCATTTTTTATTGGGCAAAAAATTGTCTGCCGCTGGATTGCTGGAAAAAAATTATCGGAGAGCCCAGGAGCTTCCACGTGGCATAGAGCCGTTGGGGGTTGCTTTTTCGATTTTTTTATTCGCGAAAAAATGGCTGCCGTTGAGTATGTTTAAAAAGCTGATCGGATGGCTCAGCA
The DNA here is from genome assembly GCA_903112645.1 of Prunus armeniaca. Classification (NCBI taxonomy): domain Eukaryota; kingdom Viridiplantae; phylum Streptophyta; class Magnoliopsida; order Rosales; family Rosaceae; genus Prunus; species Prunus armeniaca. The sequence continues at coordinate 7,034,132 of CAEKDK010000005.1, read as the reverse complement.
GAAGACACGTGAAAGAGAGCCATTAGACTGTCACTGTAGCAGCGCGTCAAATTTTTTTTAAAGTTTGCGCGTGTTAAAAAAATTTAAACTCCAGCACTGACGTCATCGTGACGTCAGCGCGATGACGTCAGCACAGCCCGCGAGCTGGAGCTCAGGCCAGCCTCCCCCACGGGCCAGCCCAGGTATGTGGGCCCCACTGCTTGCTGCCAATGCTCTAATGGGGCCTCTCAGCTCCCAAACAATGCATCATAAAATTCATGTTCAGAAAGATACACAACACATATCCCAATAAATCCTTGCGGTCCTAAATGAAGTTGGCTACTCATAGAGTGCAGGATCAGATAACCTAGGAGTTGGGATAGCAACCAAAGGCATCTTCTTTTTCAGCACAATACCAAACTTCTCTGAAAGATCCAACTTCTGTCCTTGTGGCAATGTCCAGTCAAAAGAGTGCACAAGTGTAGCAAGTGAATGCATCACCATCCTCTCAGCCATTGCAATCCCTGCACATATCCTCCTGCCAGACCCAAATGGGAAATAGTTGAAATCATTTCCACTATAGTCCCATTCGCTGTTCAAGAACCTTTCTGGATCAAACTCCAACGGGTTTTCCCAAATAGAAGGATCCCTGTGTATTGCCCAGACGTTGAAGAAAATCCGGGATCCTTTCGGGATGGTGTAGCCTCCCACAGTGCAGGTTTCACTTGGGCAATGAGGGACTAGAAGTGGCAGGACTGGGTGCAAGCGCAGAGTTTCTTTCATCACAGCTTGTAAGTAGGGTAGTTTATGAATATGAGACTCTTCTACAATGTTGTGTTTGCCAACTACAGCTTCTAGTTCTTGCTGGGCTTTTTTCATCACCTCTGGTTTGTGCATAATTTCAGCCAATGCAAACTCAGTTGTGTTGGAGGAAGAATCACTGCCACCCACCACCATATCCTGCCCACAGTTAGATTACAAAGCATCATGGTAATGGACTTAGTTGTTTAACTTGAAACAAGAAAAATAATAATAATAATTTGCTTGAGCTTTCATGTCCCACATTGACAACTGCGTGTTTTTTTATTTAGTTCATCACCATTTAGATGTATTAATGGTTTATGATTTGTCTACTTTTTTTCATAAATGATATACAAAAAAAGAAAGAAAAAAACAGAAGTGTTCAAGTGAAGTTAAAACGAGTCATACATATATACTTACCATAAGCAAAGCTTTGAGATGGGTCATAGTGAAAGGCGTCTTCGAATCTCCTCCCTCGTCTTTCAACTTCAACAAAAACGTCAAAACATCAATGCTCTTTTTCGCGCTTTCTTTATCCATCCGCAGCCGTTGATCAATTACCTTCTCAAATATCCCATCAAACCTCCGAGCCAACCCCGCCATCCGCTTCTCCACGCCTTGCAAATCGAACCGGGCCAAACCCGGGTAAAAGTCCGAAACATTGGGCTTCCCCATAAGCTCTGTCATCTCCGATACAACTTCCCGAAACTCGGCTCCAAGTCCAGCCCTCTCGTCCCCCTCCACCGTCCCACCCCACAACGTGTTGGTGATAACATTGAGCACATTCAAGAACATCTGCTCACCGACGTTTACCGCCGACCCGACCCGACTGTAGAAGTACCCGACAGTTTCCCGGAGCTGCGTTCTTCGGAGTTCGTACACTGAGTCCAGAGTGGTGTTGCTGAGCATCTTGAGCATGCAGACTTTTCTCAGCATTCGCCACTGGGGTCCGTACGGGGACCACGCGATATCATTTCCTCCGTAGGTGGAGGCCCTAGCGGCGGCGAGGACGTCACGGTTGGCGAAGGTGACGTCATGGTCTTTGAGGATCTCGCGGGCTAAGGAAGGGGAGGTGACGACGACAGCGAGGGTTTTGCCGAGGCGGAGCTTGAAGATTGGGGCCGTGGGATTGGGCCAGCCCCGCGAAGAAGGAGTGGAGTTCCGGGTCGAGAGATAACAGGTTCCCGACCAACGGCAGTCCTATCGGACCAGGCGGCAGCGGCGGTGTTGCGTTCTTGGACTTTTTGTAAAGCCATGCGTACCAAAAGGCGACGGCGACAGCGGAGACGGCAAAGGCCAGCCATGTTTGGTCAATATTTGTGTAAAGGGCTTGAAACTGCTATGAGAAGAAGGTGCTGTAATAAGAATCGGATGCCATGTTGTGCGTTTTGTGATCAGCAATGGGATTTGAGTTGAGGGAAGGGGAGAAGTTTGATCGGGTTTGAGTGGAAAGTTGACAGGTAGGTGGTAGTGACGACGAGAGACCAATAAGTTATCTGACCAAAATTGATAAAGAGATCAAATATAAGTGGTCTTGTTGTAAAGTCTTGAGTGGAGCCCACACAGTTGGAAATAATGAAGAACATCCTGATGAAAGTGCTGTGGAAGTGGAATCCTGGAAGACATGATTGCACATCCACTGGAAGCCAAGAGACTATCAGCACAAATATCTCCTAAATACCAGCTGAGTTCTTCTAATCAACACCAGAACAGACCACCTTGCAAAAACTCAAGCAGAGGCTTGGTGGGATTTTCTTTTGTTTTCCCAGATAAGCCACTTCACAAATTCAAGAACCAGACTTGGTTCACAAAACTTCTCATGGGTCTTCAGTTCTTCTCCATCGTCCAGTGGACCCTGAGCATAATTCAAGCTTCTCATACTACCACTACTACTTCGTCTTCTTCTTGTACTAATTCAAATTTCAAACTGAATTAACAAGAAAGCCTCAACCTTTTCATCAGCTTCAGAGCAAATGCACCAACTTGCTCCGCTTCATAAAGATTCAACCAGACAAAATTGAAGCCAACCCATTTGAGGAAACAAACACCCACTACTTCACCATCAGCTGCAACTCCCACTAAGCACAAGTCTCCGGCATCTGCTCCCACTCCAGATTTGGACAGCCCACCTGCGCCTCCGGCCGAGGAGAAGAAGAAGCCCATCAAATCAAAGAAGAATCCATACTCAATCGAAGAAGAAGCCCCTACAACCTTGAAGAATAGTTCAAAATCTAAGATTTGAGAGCAAGAGAAAAACAGAGAAGTGAATAACTCTGTAAACATATAAATTATAAAATAAACGACAAAGCAAACCTTACCTTCAATGATTTTACCAACTACCAAACCATGCAACAAAAGATCCAAATCCCAGCTTCCCCACTACGTCAGTCCAGCCAAAGAAAATCAAACCCCCAGCTTCCAACCAAAATAAAATCCAATCTTACAATCCCTCTCACATACATAAAGCAAAGGACCATGAACTCAAACCTCTCTTGATATGGGTTTGGATTGAGTATTTGGTTTTAAAATTCTTGATCTGAGTTTTTTTTCCCCGGTGTTTTGAGGCGATGGAGAAGAGAATAGGGGAGAGAGAAAGAGAGAGAGATGGGGCGGGTACGGTGATGGATTTGTTTGTTTTTAATTTTAATTTTGTATTTATATTTTATTAATATAAAAATATTTTTAGATTAAATTTTTTAATAAAAAAGTGTAAATTAAAAAAAGAAAAACATTTATGTTGTTTTTTAAAGTAGAAAAAGAATGAAGAAAAAAAATAAACAGTTTCATCTTTAAGTCCTTTTTGGTCATTATACACACTAAAAGCACTTATGATAAAAATTTACCAAACATTTTGACTACTCAGAGCAGTTTTTCAAATACAATTTACAAAACGCCTAGCTGTTTTTTTTTCACAACTGATTATTATCGCAGCACAGCAGAAGCAATTTTTTTTAAAACACAGTAGTGCCAAACTAACCCTAAAGCATCTTTTGATGAGAACAGCAAACCCACCGAAATAAAATAAAATAAGCAAAGCTCTCTAGAAAATAAACGGAATTCGAACTTCAGATCTTTGTCACCACCAATTTGATATCTAGATATAATTCAGACAACAAAAAATATCTAGATTAATAAGTCTTTGTAATGGAGCCTCAACTCCCAAATAACGCAACATAAATTCATCCGGATTTTACCATGTTCTGAAAGACACATACACAACAATTATCCCAAGAAATATTTGTGGGTGAAAAAGAAGTTGGGCTACTCATAGAGTGCTGGATCAGATAACCTAGGAGTTGGGATAGCAACCAAAGGCATCTTCTTTTTCAGCACAATTCCAAACTTCTCTGAAAGATCCAGCTTCTGTCCTTGTGGCATTTTCCAGTCAAAAGAGTGCACAAGTGTAGCAAGTGAATGCATCACCATCCTCTCAGCCATTGCAATCCCTGCACATATTCTTCTGCCAGATCCAAATGGGAAATAGTTGAAGTCATTTCCACTATAGTCCCATTTGCTGTTCAAGAACCTTTCTGGATCAAACTCCAACGGGTTTTCCCAAATAGAAGGATCCCTGTGTATTGCCCAGACGTTGAAGAAAATCCGGGATCCTTTCGGGATGGTGTAGCCTCCCACAGTGCAGGTTTCACTTGGGCAATGAGGGACTAGTAGTGGCAGGGCTGGGTGCAAGCGCAGAGTTTCTTTCATCACAGCTTGTAAGTAGGGTAATTTGTGAATGTGAGACTCTTCTACAATGTTGTGCTTGCCAACTACAGCTTCTAGTTCTTGCTGGGCTTTCTTCATCACCTCTGGTTTGTTCATAATCTCAGCCAATGCAAACTCAACTGTGTTGGAGGAAGTGTCACTGCCACCCACCACCATATCCTGCCCACAGCCAGATTACAGAACATCATGTTAATGGACTTGGTTGGTTAACTTGAAACAAGAACAACGAAACATCCAGGTTTACACTGTCTAGCTGCATTATTCATCAATTGCAATCTTAAGCATTAATATTTGCTTACAACAAGTTTTAAGGTTTTAATTTTTAACTAGGGACTTCTTCTATTCACCTCCAAAATCTTCCCAACAATCAAGTTTGAATGAAAATTTAATTACGATTGCTCCCCCTAAACGACTAAGCCCAACAAATTACCAAGGGGAGTCTCAAGTAAATTACTTTCTAAATCCTTCACATTATTACCTAGAATGAATTTACTGGGGCGATCATTAAGGGCATCTCCGGGCATGAAGGTTAAATGTAGCTCCATGCTCTAATATAGTCCTCCAAAATATTAATTTAAAAAAAATAGTGTAGGGCTAATTTTTCCATTTCTTGCCATATAGGGCTATATTTAAGGACCTTCCATATTGTATTATTTTAGAAGAACTATTGTACAACACTCATACATTCCACTATTATGTATTGTTAATACCCACAACGCTATCTCCGTAAACTTTTATGAAAGCCTTGCAAAGATAACATCTTCCACTCGTGACCAATTCAGCCGCTTCGAAGTCCATGACATTTTTCAAATAATGTGAATAACAAAATAACTAAAGATAATAAATTTGTAGGAAATGTTTGAATGAAATGAGTGTGGAAAAGATTTGATCCAAAAAAACAAAAAATAAGAGTGGAAAGTTTTGAATAAGTAGATAATGTGATAAAATTTGTAAGAAATGTGGAATAAAATGAGTGTGAACATTTTTGAAGAAATTTGGAGGTATTTATAGACATATTTTAGTTGTTTTTTATAAGAAAAAAAAATTAAGCCCACAATGGTTATTTTGAAAAAATGGATGCACCTTCAAAAACCAAATTTTTATTTTAAAAAACTAATTTTAAAACGTTAAAATAGAAGAAAAAAAAACAATTGGTCCGGACTACAGCTAGCTACATGTGGCTTGGGAGCAGGGCTAAGAGCTACTCCAGCGATCAAGCCCAGCCCGAGGCTGGGGGGGAAAAAAAAATTGCGTTCCAGCGAACAACCCAGGCCACATGTGAGACCCACCAACCCGGGCAGCTCCAACGGCTGGAAGCCACGTGGCACGCCCTCAGCGCTCCGATTTGCTTCCACAGCCTTCATCCAATGACTAGCGTTTTTCCAGCAATAAAATTATGAAAAAAAATCAAATTTTTTTAATAAAAAATACTTTAAAATTCTGATTTTTTTTTCCTATAAATACCTATAAATACCCTTCACTTTCAACACCAATTCTCATACATTTTATTCTACTTCTACAATTACTCAACATTTTATTCACTCTTCACTCAACATTTTCATCTCTTTCACCTTGTATTTTTATTTCTTATTTTTATGGCTTCTTCTATTTTAGTAGTAGTAATCTTAATGACTTGTATTGGATTTCTTTATTTAATAAACAAAGCATTCAATAAAAGACATTTTATTCAACATATTCCATACATCAAACAAAACATAATTAAAATTAAAAAAAAACTACAAACAAGGCACAATAATGAATAAATAAAACAACACAACCAAACCATAAGCAATAAAAACAACACAACCAAACCATAAGTAAATAAAACATAACCCAAACCATAAGCGATATTTTCCGATATATCGCGGTAATCAATTTGAATTTTGAAATTCATCCGAAATTTGAACCCAAAAATTATCTGAAATTTGAATTTTGAAATTCATCCGAAATTTGAACCCAAAAATCTTATTCGGAAATTTTATCCGATTATGAATAGTCTTGACACGTAGGAACCCGGAAATCTTCTCCGAAAATATTATCCAAATTAATTATTGATGTGAAAAAATTTGTGAATAAAATAAAATAATAAATAGTAACCGCCCTTAGCAAGGGCAACGGATGGAAACACAAAATACTATTTACAAGGGCAACCACTATTCACGTGAATAGTGGCTGCCTTAGCTCCCCCCTTGCCATGGCTAAAGGCAAATGGGTAGAATTGCTCTAAGGGATGTAGCCCTCAAAATTTGGCCTAACTTAAAACATACATTGATTGGTGGAGGTGTACAAAATATTGGGGGGGCCAGCCTTGTGAAAGTGTCTCTGCCCCTAATCGTGTTTATCTATTTAGTTCAACAATATTAGATGTCTTAAGATTGGTCTAATTTTTCTTTCAAAGATGATAAGTTAATTTCCCCGAAAAAGAAAGTTAAACGAAGTCGTACCATGAGCAAAGCTTTGAGATGGGTGATGGTGAAAGGGGTCTTGGAATCTCCTCCCTCGTCTTTCAACTTCAACAAAAAGGTCAAAAAATCCTTACTCTCCTTCGGGCCTTGCTTGTCAATCCTCATCCGTTGATCTATTATCTTCTCAAAAATCCCATCAAACCTCCGGGTCAGCCTGCCCATCTGCTTCTCCACGCCCTGCAAATCGAACCGGGCCAAACCCGGATAAAAGTCCGAAACATTGGGCTTCCCTAGAAGCTCCGTCATCTCCGACACCACCTCCCGGAACTCCGCCCCCAGCCCCGCCCTCTCATCGCCCTCCACCGTCCCACCCCACAGCATGTTGGTGATCACATTGAGCACGTTCAAGAACATCTGCTCGCCGACATTGACCGGCGACCCCACCCGACTGTAAAAGTACCCGACAGTTTCCCGGAGCTGCTTTCGCCGGAGTTCGTACACCGAGTCCAGAGTCGTGTTGCTGAGCATCTTGAGCACGCAGACTTTTCTCAGCATCCGCCACTCGGGCCCGTATGGGGTCCACACGATATCGTTTCCGCCGTACGTGGCGGCCCTTCCGGCGGCGGGGACGTCGCGGTTGGCGAAGGTGACGTCATGGTCTTTGAGGATCTCGCGGGCTGAGGAGGCGGAGGTGACGACGACTCCGAGGGTGTTGCCGAGGCGGAGCTTGAAGATCGGGCCGTGAGCTTGGGCCAGGCCCGCGAAGTAGGAGTGGAGTTCCGGGTCGAGAGATAGTAGGTTCCCAACCAGGGGCAGGCCCATCGGGCCCGGAGGCAGCGGCAGGGTCGTGTTCTTGGACTTTTTGTAGAGCCATGCATACCAAAAGACGACGGCGACGGCGGAGACAGCAAAGAGCAGCCATGTTTGGTTAATATTTGTGTTATTGGCTTGAGACTGCCATGAGAGCAAGGTGCTGTAGTAGGAAGGGGATGTCATGATGCGTGTGTTGTGATCAGAAATGGGACTCTGTGATTGTGGTTGTGGGTATAGAATGGAAGATAATTTAAATGGTTTTTTCCTTATTTTTTTAGTGAACGGGATTCGAACTTGAGACGTCGGTCACCAATTTGATATCTAGATTAATATTCAGACAAATTAAAAAACAGATACATAGATTAATAAGTTGAAACAAGAAAGTCATATATGCTTTCTGTGGCTGTAGAATCTTTTCTAATTGTGCCAAGTTTGGCAGTTAGCTATGTCTCATTTCACATATCTTTAGGAGCAGATCAAATTATAAGTGTTATTAGAGTGTCAATATCAACCACTGATTATAATATTATCATACAAAATTACATAATTAGACACATATGATAGGATTTTTAGTACCTGCGCAAACAGGGTTAAAATCACTGAAAATACTTGCAAGAATACAAGGTAATTGTAGTATAAATGCTCATGCAAGGTCGTTGTCCCCAAAGATTGTTTGACTAATCTGTAATTAAACTAACTCTTAATTAATAACTAAAATAGATTTTATCAAAGATTTGAAGTTTATGAATTTGTAAAGATTAAACTAACAGTAAAAGAAATCTGAAAGTTGGGAAATAATAACAGCAAAGAAGAAAAACGATTTCTTTTTAAAGACTAACAATTTAGAGAAAACTAGGGTTTAGCCAACACCGTCGCAATCCTATGCAATTCTATCAATTACTTATGAATTTCCACATATATGCTTTGAAGGTTAGGTTTTCCTAATGCATACTTTCCTTGTGATGTTCAAGCGAAAACGTATATCTAACATGCAATCCGTCTGTGATGTTCAGATCAAATATAAACATGCAAGACTCATTAAGCTTTGTGAAAACCCTTTGAAAAACCATGCAACCCTTAAGAGCGTGATGTTCGCCTTAAGTGAACTTACAATTACTAATCACAAGAAGCCCTCCTCAATTTCAGGGTGATGTTCCAACAGAAATTGCATCAAATTACTTGTCTACATATCCTAATGGTGATCAGTCATTAAAATAGATAGATAGTTTTTAAACACAGTGATTAATAATTCAAAGCAAACATGCATCCATTCATAAGCAAATTAATAAAACTACATATTCATGCTAAGGCTTACGGCCTCACCCTAGCAAAAGGAATTAGTTACACATAATCATAATTGAAATCCAATAAAATATCATTCGAATGAGTAAGAATGAAAACACCTGAAAGTAGCGAAAATCCAAAACCCTAGCAATTGCTCCCCAAGCCAAAAAGAAGTTCTAAAAGGAGCCCCCTAACTTGCTGTGAAAAGGAGCTTAAATACCTCCTAAAACCTAGCTACCCAATCCCCATAAGGAAACTAAGTTAAAGTAAAATAAGACTAGGAAATAAAGTCCAAATTGGATTAGGAAAATCTGCCCATAATCTGCCCAGCCACGTTTTAGTCTCAAATCTCCCCCAAATCTGGCCCAAGATAGCTCGTTTTAAAGATAAAAATATTCCGAACACTTCTCCAGAAGGCCACGAACCCATCCGAGGTCATCTTGGGCTCCAAAATCACAATAAAAGCCCAAAACGTCACTATTCCAGCATCGCGCACTGCTCCTTCATTTATTCGCCAGGAAATCATCGCTTGGTGGAAAAGTCTGATATTTTGATACGATCAAGCTAAGTGACTCACGTACGTCCTCCAACTGGAATTACTCCAAAATTCGTCCATTTGATTATGTTTTGCTCCAGAGGAAGTCGAAAGTCCTATATTGGAAATATAATTCAAAGTATCAAAATTCTTCCAACATATTAACCAAAATATACTAAGAATGAGGTTAAATATAATATAAAATCGACTCATCAACATACATACACATATACATGTATCACCCAAGGGGTAAGTTGTCCAACCATGAGTCATCCAAGAGTGGAGCAGGAGAATCCAACTCGGTAGGCCATTCATCTGAGCCAACATCTATTTCATCAAACACTATGGGTTTGCATTTTCCATCCCTCTTCTGATAAATGGATTGCAACCAAAGATTGCAATGCACAAAAACCAGGTCATTGAATTTTTCCAGCTCTGCTCGGTTGCGTTTCTTGCTATGTAGGCTCTCAAAGGTGGTCCAGTTCCAACAGCACCAATGGGAGCTACAAGGTTGGCTTAGAATCCGTATTGCAAACCGCTGGAGTGTCGGGATTTCATAACCATAGCCTGCCCACCAGTCACCTGTAGATGCATGACGGCATGTTACATAAAAACTCCATGTCTTAAAGAAAATGCACACATAATAAACAAGAGCTATAGTCCTAAGCTAGATGATGGGGAACACCAACAATCAGTGCCTCAAGTGCACAAAGAGCCAGTTTGAGAGGGAATGGAGATGTTTAACACTTAAAACCGGTCTGTCGGACATGTTTGACATATTCCTTTCATTCTAAAATTCTATTTCTTGTTAACACTCAAATTCTCTTCTGACCAGTGACCAATAGCAAAGGTTTCAAACAATGAAGTAACCAAATTGCAGAATATGCCACACAAACTGCTACAATGCAACCACAATCAGGTCCAGTGATTGAGAGGAAAACAGAAGATCCTATCATATGACTGGCACATCTTTCAAAAAAAATTTGTTTCATTAGTATTATGTTTCAAATTTTCTAACAGCTGAACCTTTACATACCTGGGGCATTCAGTGTCCTTCCCATGATTGCAAAATCAGTCCCAAGTGCACCTTGTGCATTGACATACATAGGATGCTCTTTAGTTATATCCATCTTATCTTCTTGTGTGGTAGCCATCTTTAACATAGTGTCTTGAAATCCATTTCTCACCCCCAAATCGATCTTAAAGTTTGGACTGTAGAATATCGAAGGATTAAGGGAGGCTGCCGCTGCATGTAAGGACGAGTGAAGCTGCATATTCCATCTCCGATCAATTATATCCCAGAGCAGCATATATTTCTCTTCGATACCCTTGTAATGAGTCTTTATTGCAACCTTTGCCCTCTCTATTCCTTCATACATGTACCCCATAGCTGGCATGTCCCCATCAACAACTCTAAGGATTTTAAGTAGCGGTTCAGAAATACTCACAGCTTCTTGTGCATACTTCCAAAATCTCTCTAAATACAACAAGGACTTAATTGCTTGAGCCTCAGGGCATCTACTGTATACTGAAGATGACCATTCTGTATGAGAAAACATGTGCTTTAAATTGTCCTCCTGAATCACAATGGACCTCAAGGTGAGGAAATTAGTCACAAATCTAGTAATTTTTGGCCTTAGCAATTCCCTTCCACCTTTGAACTTTCTCATCATACTCAAAGTCCATGCATGGCTATATATGAACCTTGTAATGGTCTTTGCCTCTTCCAGAACTGTGCTCACCCACTCCTGTTTACCAATATCCTCCAGCATCTTATTAATACAATAAGAAGCACAAGGAGACCAAAACAATGAATTGTACTTGGCCATAAGAAGCCGTCCCGCATAAACATAACTGGCAGAAGTATTCGTTATAACTTGGACAACATGTTCAACACCAACCTCCAAGACAACAGACTCAATCAGCTCAAACAAGTACGTAGCATCATCTTCATAACCTGATACATCGACTGACTTCAGAAACAGGGTCCCTTTAGGGTATGTAACCGAGAATATTAAAAGTGATTTGTTCCTATCATCAGACCAGCTATCACATAAGATAGTGCAGCCTGTTTCTTTCCATTCATCTCTATATTTCTTGTAACAATCATGTATATCACCTTTCACTTTTTCCAACAGAGTAGATCTCAGGCTTTCATAGCTCGGGGCTTTGTAGTCCACCCCACACTCTGCCACAGAATCCACCATTTCCTGATAATATATGGATTTAGCAGCACTAAAAGGGATAGAGTTGTGGAAGAAGAACACAGCAATTTTTTTATCAGCCACATCCTGCTTTTGCTTTTGAACATCATCCACTGGTAGGTGTGCAATTGGTGAAGGGCATGCGAATAACAAAGATGGACAGGTGCTTCCATTCTGTCCACTAGACCCATGGTTAGGTTGGAAGCCACCACTAGCAGAGGAGCTATTCTGTTGACCATTGGCTGCAAGTGCCTTATCCACCTTTGGTTTCTTGGGAGTTTTCTGTTTCTTGGGAGTGCTTAATATACTTAAAATGTGATCTCGCACATCGGTCGGGACTTCTGTGCATGGGGACTATATCTTTGTTTTTTATTTGAGCTAAGTGAAACTTCATCCTATATACCCCTCCACTGAACTCCCGCTGACAATAATTACACCTAACCTTCTGTTTTGTTGCATCAACAAGGATACAGTGCTCCCAACAGGCATCTCTTCCTCGAACCATTATCTTCGACATTTAAAAAAATTCAATAATTATTCGTTTTTCCATTGAAATGAAAATTAAATTTACAGAAAGTAAATTAATTGTTAAAAAAGAAATAATTTGATGTAATAAAACAAGACAACAATTAGTTTGAAATGGCTTCTTGCTTGACAATCTAAGAGATGCTAGAACATCCACTTGCCTTTCCAATACTTGCTTAACCTTGCATGGTAAAAAGCAAGCACCAAAGCATGCTAAATTAATCATAGTATGCATTTCTTACCTGGTTTCATAACTTTGCAACCCCCGACCTTCGCATTATCTAAGTTTTAATTAAATCTCAATTCCTTTATCTCCATAGAAGCAATGCACCAAAATGCAGACATTAATTGATATAAAATACATCTTCGCAACTTGTTCGTTCGTTTGTTTTTTCTGTATAAGCAAATAAAAGACGAATTTCCATGGTATCACACCTCTGTGCTGTACTGATACAAATGAAGTCAGTAATACAGTACAAGACCAGTTATACATGCACCCTTCTTTGTGTCACTATGATTACTTGGGGAACTTTTATTACCTCATCACCTATGAACTTATGATCCATCCGAATAAATAAACTCTGGCAATTAAATCAAGCACTACCCTGAATCTTTAGGCAGCAAATTCTTCAATTTTAGATCGAGAAAACTTTATAGACAACATATATCCTCTTTCAGTTTTCCAAACTTTAAATCCTATGGCACAAGCTTAAATTTGAAAGTATCCCATCACAAATGAACCAACCAATCCATTGACTCAGGCTTGATAGCCTTATGAGCGAGCATTGTTGCCTGTAAAGACTTACCATGATGGTCTTTAGCTTATGAACAGATCATTTCACTGTTCCACTTAAATTGGGAAATTTTCTTTTAGATTTTATTTTCCATACAGTTAGCTTCCTCTTTATGTTAATTTCCCAATAACCCACAAAACTATTCACCCTAACAGCACCTAACTTGTAAATTATCAGCATCATGCATGAGTAGCTTAGCAAAACAAAACACCAAAAGTCTTTTTAAATGAGTATTAATAAATAGGTCAGTTACTAAATGAAAATTATATCATTATAGAGCTTCAGAAATAACTTCTACTCAACTGGGCACAAATCAAAACTGAGTTATATCATTATTAATTACTATAAATGAGCTCATGTTGTTCTTGAGGATTTGAGCTGAGAGAGAGAGAGAGAGAGAGAGAGAGAGAGAGAGGGCACCTGGTTGTATAATATGGTATGAGAGACAAGTCCTACTTTGTTGTTCTGGGAGCTGAGAGAAAAAATCGGAGCGGTCGGAACCTGCGAACTAGGATCGGCGATTTTGAAGGGAAAGAGGAAGCAAGGAGTACCGAGGAAATGAAAAACCACGGCGATAAATTGAAATTAGTGGTCCTCGCTTCGTTTGGCCCTTAACCGAGTAAAAGGCGTGGAACTCTTCTAACACTCGCACGTGATTTTCTCGTGCCTTTCATTTCATTATTGAAAAACTTTCCAAAGATTTTGCCTCTTTAATCCTTAATTAGTTTATTTATTTATTTATTTATTTTTGGGAATGCCAAGATTGCCTCGTTGATCTTTCTTTTTAGTGTGTAGAGCAGAGTTTAATACTTTTCGACAAATGTTATAATATAATATAATAGAAAATTAATAGAGGTTAGACATGTCTAGGCATCCCGAGAAGTGAAGATAATTTCCAACTTTGAAAATATTGAACATTTTATTTACTTACAATCGAGAATTTAGAAACAATTCAAGATTTAGCACAATTGTGATGAGAATATAAGAAAATAGCAAGCAAAGCAATCCAATAATGACACAAGTAATTAGTATTTGATTTACTTCGTACTACAAAATCTTGGTTCAGTTTTAATGATCATTTTTAGTTAAAATCGAACGAAATCACACCGAATGAATACTTCGGTTTCAATTCTAATTCTCAATTAAAACTAGATCGTGCCCACCCCTAATCTGACATATGCTTTATGATACCTAAAATAGAATTCCTTTGTTTTTTTAGAAAAATGGAAAAATTCCATGTCTCGAAGCTCTAACAAAGTGTAAGAGCCAAGGTTTACTTATACTGCTTATTGCATGTACAGAGATTACATAATACATTGCTCCTCTAGCCGCAATATTAATAAAGAAATTAGCTAAAATAGCCATTTTCACAACTTTTGTTCTAAAATAGCCACCCTTATATTACAGAGGTAATATGGGGACAACATAGAGGGAACTATGGGGACACTGGGGGGACATTGGCTAATTTGGAACAAAAGTTGTGAAAATAGCTATTTTAACACAGAGCCTGTATTAATATGGGTGGTATAGATTGTCTGTGGTTGTTTTTTTGGCAAGACTCTGGAGTTGGTTAAGTGTTTAGATATGGGTGATATTGGACTCTATAATTATCTTGGACTAGATAAAATTATTTGCACACCCAATTTCTTTGTATATTAGACCTAGTTTTTTAGCAATAGATGCTACATACTAATTGTTTTTATTTTATTTTATCAAATGCATTTGATTCATATTATTTTTACTATTTGATGGATGATTATGTCATGGGCGGAACCAGAAATTTTTTAACGGGTGGACTAGCTAAAGTTATTAGCTTAAAATTTAATGATTAATTTGTTTGGTACTTACAATTTTTCAACAGGTGGCCTCCAAGAATTTTTTGTGGAGTTGAAAAATATTTATTTGTTTTCATACTCAAAATACCATGAATTACTAGCTAGTTTATAAAAAAAATCGAAACTGAATCTTTCTGTTGCCAACCTAAAATCTTTAGCTGATTGTTTATCAAAAAAATTAGCTGATTGCTGAATAATATTGCTCTAAATTCAATGGCTATTTAATCAAGTTCTTTTTTATTTTTGTGCTCAGTAGATCAAGACTTTCGATAGTCTAATTTCTTGGAACTGAAAACTAGACTTTGATCAAAGAGCTAAACAGCATGCGATTAATTATATTAACTAATTTATAGTAGTGTGCTTGATTTCTACCTCCGTTTTCTTTTCTTCTTCCTTTTTTTGGGTTTGCCGTGTCATTCTTGGGTTTTTTCAGTGCGGAGGGCCCCGGAACGTCTCATGAGACCCTCCTGAGGAGTACGTATAAATTGGAGCTGCTGAAGATACTCTGGATGAAACAACCATCAGAAAACTTGGCTAGAGGTTTATGTAATCGGGGTTTGACACCTCCTCCGCCCATACCTCCTTCTTGGAATTCAACTTCATAAATTGCATCAGTGCATTTTCCCGCAAGAAAAGACCCCACTAGAAGCGCAGATCTATGTTCCTCATCCATGTGCAAGCAGGACAGATAAGAGAGATATATAGAACAAGTCAAGTTAATTTATCTATTAACTTCTGTTTTCGATGCACTTTTTATATGTTTCTCATGCTACGGCAGATTCTTCTTCATGGTTTAGAATCCGATTATTTCTCTACCAATTACATTTCGAGTTATATTATTACCCTTCATTGATATTTTTTGTTTATTCGACACTGATGAAAATGGTTCAAAATCACCCAAAAATATATCTGCTCCAACCAATTAGTTATATCTGATTCACTTTCATTTGCTTACAAAAGGTTAGATTTTCTCAATGGTTCTGTAACAAGTTAGTTCCAATCCTAATAGTATATTGTCAACTTTGTAAATATATATATATATATATATATATATATTTCATGTTGTTTAGGGTATTTGTTCATTTTTATTTCTGCCCTTTTATTTTCTTTTGGTGCATGTACTCTGCTCAGTCTCATTCGGCTGAGGAAGTCTTGCTTTCCAATTGGGTTCTGCTTCTACACGTTAGTTCTATGCGGAATAGTTGCAATATATTTTCTTTGCATGATGCAGTGGCCAGTATTTCAATGCTTCTTTAAATTAGGTTTTTCGCTTTTTAATTTTTGCATTGCTTTCTATTATGTTTTTCATTCGTTTGAATTTGTTCCCACTTTAGGTTGCATTGACATGATATATATTTTTTAAGAAATGGTTACAAGGCCAACCCTAAATTATGGGGAGCCAAGAAGAGATGGATGAAAAGATCAAAGAAGAAGAGGTTCCAATAGTTGTTCACACTGATATTCAAAAAGATGAGAGCCATAAGTGATTATATTATTAACAAAATTTAGAGAGGTCTTCTCTATTTTCTGGTGGATTCCAATTATTGATGGATTTCAGTTTATCTTCTCAGATTTAGGTATAATGATATCAGCCGGGTCCACGCTACAGGCCCTGCACATGGGCTCGACTTGGCTAACGCTTTGGGCTCCACTATGTTTCAATCCAGACAATAGGTGGACTGCTATTCAACCTATATTTTAGCCTGGGTCAAATTTAAGTATGACCCAATACTTGTCTTGTGTTGGGGACTCTTTTCGGCCCAAAAGACAGAAGATTTGGCTTTCCCCCATCTGAGTTGGAGATGGCCTAACAAGGTTAGCTCAACTTTAATTAGTAGCACAACCAAGCCAAGATCATTACTTTATCACGGACAAATTGAAAATCTAGAGGCCAAAATTGCTTAACAAACTCATATTCTACTCAAATATTCAATCTATGGAAACTGAGCCAATGGAAGGCCACGATTTGGTTCAGCTTGTGGACTTCGATAGCAACAAGTAAACATTGTACAGTTGTTTTTTGTTTTGGTATACTCTATATAAAAATTAGGACCACTAAGTTTATTGGAGGGACACAAAAACACCATCTACATTGGAATTGAATCCTCCGATGCGCCAAATAACACGCAGTCACCAAACTAGATTCGAGCATATAAAGAATTTAGTTGGTAAAGAGTGTACTAAAGTCAAGAACCAAGGTACGTATTCACACATTTTGGGATTCAACCAATGGCTTTGAACTTGTAGATGGTATATACACATCAAAAGAGTTGGCTTTGAACTTTCCAATTAGCTTTTGGCTTTATATATGTTAATTATAGGTCATATGGGTTACCTCGTTTTTCAAAGTGACTAAAAATATTCAAGCATCGAGTAGATCGAGTAGAAAATACATGGTTGATTTCAATTCGAAGAACAAAATAAATAAATATTAAAAAACACAAGGATCACATGATTCAGCATTCCACTTGACAATCCTTATATTTTCTTTGAGGCCACCATCGATCACTTGATGAGAATTATATTGATAAGATTCTTAGGTATAGGGTCTCTCTCGCCTCGCCTGCAGCTTTCCTTTTCTTTCGTTTTTTCTTTTGTTTGTTTGTTTTTGTAATTGCCTTTTGATTTTATTTGTTTCTTGTGGCATCCTGGGTGCAACTATTTTTTCATGCCAAACACAATTTTTTCTTCTGGCATCCTGGGTACTCCTTTATATAAGGACAACACCAACTTTTGTTTTCGGCACAATAATAACAGCTGTTGTGCACCCATTATGTCACATGATTCCTCCCTCTCTTTTTTTTTTTGCTACAGAATGTTGCATGCAATATTAGAATTTTAACTTATTTCTATAATTTTGTATGTTTAGATATATTGGAAGTAAGTAATTAAATCTAATTTTTTTTTTACTAACATTAAATTCTATTTATTATTATGATTATAAAAAGTTGGTTCATTATTAAATAACACAATTTTTTTTTTTCATTTGAAAACTTATGTAAGTAGTTGAATAAAATAAAATTTGTTTTGTATAAGGGCATTTTGGTAATAAAATTGGTTTTGATTCCGATTTTCACAATAGTAAATAGTTTTAATGAGAATTGATTTTATTTTTCATTATGATTCCTAACATTTAATAAATCGTTTAATTAGAATGCTAACTCTGATTCCTTGTTACGATTCATGCTTACTTCAATTTTTGTTTACCCTGTAAACATGTCTTATTAAGGAAAATTTTGAGAATGAATAAAAAGAGGGAGTAATTGGAGAAAATACAAAAAAGAGAGAATTTAATTTATTTATTGTTTTCAAAATAATAAGTAATTACTATTTTACCCTTTTGTATTAACTTCTTTTTATTTAGTGTAATTTAAGTAAGCGTATAATTGGTAATTTATCATTAGTGGTTGACTGAAAGCCTTCTCTTATGTAATGGTATATTATCCCCA
This sequence comes from Prunus armeniaca, assembly GCA_903112645.1. NCBI lineage: Eukaryota > Viridiplantae > Streptophyta > Magnoliopsida > Rosales > Rosaceae > Prunus > Prunus armeniaca. The sequence continues at coordinate 7,015,785 of CAEKDK010000005.1, read as the reverse complement.
AATGGGCTTTTCAAAATTGCGAAACTCTCTCTAGATAAAATTTGATTGAATTTTATTTGCTAAATAAAAAATTTAGTTGAGGATATGTTCTCCATTTTCAAAAGAGTTATTTATACTAATATTTCCTGAGGTTTTCATTGTTCTCACAAAATTCTTGGGGTTTCAGAAATTACACGAACACCTCATGAGGTTTCAAATTGTTTTTACAAAACCCATTTTTGTTGGTTGTTTGTCCAAAAATTAATGATTGCATTAAAAAATTTATGAAAATGATAAAATTAACTTCAATTAATGTATGTGCAATTTAATCTTAATGGCTAACTTTATCATTCGGAGAAATTTTTATATCTAAAATAATCAATCTTTGGACGACACAAAGGGGTTTGGTGAAAACAATTAATTAAAACCTCATATGGTGTTCGTTTGACCTTGTAGGATTTTGTGAAAAATAAAATAAAATTGAAACCTCAAGGGGTGTTTGTGTAAAACTATTTTAAAAGAATTTACGTAGTATTCATTAAAAAATAATATAACCATTATTATGTGTAGAGATGCTCAACTAATAGATGTGAGCCCCATTGTATTGGTGGATTCCACCTCTATTAGAGAGGTGGTACACAAGGTGATATGTAAATGTGGTATGCCTAGCACTACTCTATCCTTTATAGACAACAAGACTTCGATTCTTACCATTAATTAATTATCAATGACGGAGTCACGTAGTGTTATCAATTCATAACATGGATAGGTACAAAAGAGGAGGGCCTTTAGCAAGGTGAGGCGCTTTGACAATGTGTATTCGGCTTCACAAGTTGAGGCTTTTGCAAGGCTTTAGCATGGGTGGTCGAAAAGGATTTTAGTAATTACAAATTTGAGTCACAAGTTGAGTCACAGAACCATCTTGATACTAGAGAAACTTATTATAAATTTCTTGAGTTTGACTGATTACATATGAGATTACAAATTTGTCAAAGAAAGCTAAAAACAATTAGTTAAGTACAACCTAACATGTTAAATCACATTAAATAATTATCAAGCTATTAGGACTAGGACGACCACAAGCATTTCGTACCTATATGTATAGCAATCCAGATTGTGTACATTACTTGACTCATTGACGGTGTGATTACTTAATGATAACAGTACCAAGTATTCCCTTTAACTTGTTTCTTAAGAAACTTATTCACATTGACATCATGATTATGTAAGTGATATGTAGTAAACTCTTTGTAAATCACCAACTTGTTGAAATTTTAGACAGGCATATGTCTTTCGTGTTTCAATAAGGTCTAAGACAAATGCTTAGTGCTTACTGACAAGTGCTTCTGTTGAATTCAAGGGCTAATCGTTAACCAGCTATTTAGTCATGATTGCAGATATAGATAATAGAGTTGCTGAGTCTAAATCATCATCTAATGCGGAAAATTAATTTAATTTCTGCTGACTTTATATACTGTATTTGGTAATCCAATCCAATTAAATTGTAGAGGATCACGTAATACTTAGATACGTAAGTTGGTGCATGCATTACTAATAATGAGTATATATATATATATATGGTACCATGTCTACATGTGAGTCATTTCGATATGCCCTATCACAAAACTCTTTTTTGTTTTGTCGAAGAACACAAAACTCCAACAACAAAAAAACCACAAAAATTTTGTTTTTAGTTTGGTAAGTGTTGGGATAGAAAAATTTAATATTATTGTTTGAATTGGTATTCAAATCCTATGCTTTATATTTCTGTTTTAGCCATAAGATCAACGTAAGAGGATCTTCTTTCAAGAAACATGTCCTTGAAGGTTGTTAAAAAAAATAAAAAAATATGCATATATAGCATAGAAAAGTACAAACTTTTTATTTGTGCTTTAAAAAAGTAATATTAATAAACTTTATAATAAACCTAAAGGGTTAATCTTTGTAAATATCTATTACTTCCTCCCTACTTAACTTCTGCAACATAAAAACTAATCTACAATAATAAAATAAAAAATTTCAAGCACCTAATTTAAATTGATTTCATTGGCCAATCGGGTCTAGTCCAGTGAAAAAAAAAAGCATTGACTTGCAAACCAAAGGTCTCATGTTCGAATCCCCACAACATCATAGTTGTGTGTGTGTGAATCTTCATCTCATGTAGTTTAGAATGAATCCCCATCTCATGTAGTTTAGACTATTACTTGTACTAAAAAAAAATTGATCCCATTAAGTGGTTGAATTAATTATGAAGGAAGTTAAGGTTTCATCTTAAAACTAATTGACAATGGAGGGAATTTTTACCTTCACATTCTCACAAATTGGTAATGTGACTTTGCAGACTATACAATTATAATTTATACCCAATAAACCAAAGCTGATGATGGGCATATATGATCAAGCATTCAGATAGAGATGAGAGATTCCATGGCTATGATTATATTAGTGCTTAGAAGTACAAAATAGTTAGCTTCTACATACTCATAACTTAGCTACCTGAATATTTTACTTTTCCTTTTTTCACAGGGGGAAGATCCCCAATGATGACAGGGTGACAAGATTTAAAAGGGAGCTCCAATGAATAAGCTAGTGCGCACTCAATTTTTATCTATCTGCAAATAAAATCACAAGAACGTAGCTGATAGTGGCACCACAAAAAGTGTGCTTAGGATTTCATTTTGCCGACATGATATCCCCGTAGCCTATAAAATTTAGGGCCACTTTTGAAGTGGCTAATTGGATTTCAGCAGAATAATCTAAAGTAGTGGTGCCATTGTATTATATATATTGAACACTTTCAATTAATTTTTAACTCCAAAAGAAGAAAAAGAAAACTTAAGTATCCCATTACTTGCAAGGGGTAACATTAATTTGGGGATAGGATGGTTCGTCTTCTTTTGCCATAATTTATTGTTTCTGGTGATTGTAATGTTTCTCAAGTCATTTTCTAAAGTATAGGAGGGGGAATTTAAGCAAGGAATGGGAACACTGCCTAGGTCAATTGACCTAATTCAAGCCGGTCTAGCTATATAATATTTTCTAATATGAAAATTTGGTAAAACTTGAATGAGCTATATATGAAATCATCTCTCAGCAAATAGAATCATATATAACAAATGAACCATTTTGCTTTATTTAATTCAGCATAAAATAATTAATGTACAGAAAGTTTCGTCTTAGCAAAACCCAGTAATATGATTACATTTTTACAATATTGTCCAACCTGTCCCTAACTTTTACGTGACATTTTCTTAGGTAGTTTGGTATGGCTGTTTCTTGGGTTGGTGAGAGACCTCTTCATCAGAAAGCAGGTTTGAAGCTCGACCTTCCAAGAATATTCAACACCAGCAAAAGAACTTAAAAGTGAGGCAGCAGACATGGTACTTTGTAACATGTAAGCACATTTGAATTAAACACTACTCTCTCTTCACATTAATATATCATAACTGCATGCTATTAATTATATTTATTAATTTATAGTAGTGCTTAATTTATCCCCCATCTCTAATGTGCTGAGACCGTTTAATTCGACGTCGTTGAAGCAATAATCCATGCCAAAATCATGAACACCGAAGTCCTGGCAATCCAAAAGCCATGCACAATTGTCCTCCCAAGTTTGCAACCCCATGCCATTCTCAATATTAATCTCGTTGCCTCCGTGATCTGCTACTACTTGACCATTGTTGCTCCACAATGCATCAATCAGAGGAGTTTCATCCACCCACAGGTTCTTCATCAACGACTCGTCGTTGCAAATGCTATCTAGCAGCGTTGATTCGTCGCCGGAGGAAGAGTTTTCTGGGGGTGAGCTTGATGAGTTCATGTCCTCCGATCCGGCTGAGTTGGCGACCATGCTATGATCATTTGTAGATTGATGATCTGGCAAGTTATTTTTATGATCATGGGATGATGATGATGAGTTGGTTTCCTTGCTGCACCCCAACTGATCTTCTTTGTGGAGGGGTTCATGCGTGACAGGATCAATTCCCATCCTAAGCAGTTTTTTCTTGATATGGGTGTTCCAATGATTCTTGATCTCATTATCAGTCCTCCCTGGCAATCTGGCTGCAATCTTGGACCACCTATTTTTATATACCCAAAACAAGAGCATAGCCAATATGTTAGTAAAACTTGCACTAGAGATCATAAGCTTAATCATGCTCATAAGTTATCAACTAATTAAATGCTAGGATGTAATTAATCAGAGAACTAGCATAAGTCTATAAGCAGGTAAAATCTTGAGGGATATACAATTTGTTACGGAGACGATACGTCACGTATTATGAAAAATGTGATGAGTAATATGATTAGTAAATATGGTACACGTTAAATTACTATTCTTTGAATATAAAAAAAACAAATATATGCTCTACCAAGAAATTGAAGGACCATTTTTTTTTTAAACGTGTCAACCAAAGTTTCTTTGTCTTGTTGAATGCATATATGATACTTTTCAACTTTATGACTGAAAACAAGAAAGTAGAAACCAAGCTTGTACCTCAAGGAAAAAGAAAATTAAATAATTTAAATTATTATGAAGATGAAACAACCTTGTTCACCACCAAACACCATTAGTAAAATCGTTAACATGTACGGATCAATATGCTCCTAAACACTAACGTCATGATTAACATGTATCCATGTAAATGAATCAAGACCACAGAAATATATGAATAGATGAGGATGACCTATTTCCAAGACGAGCATGGAGATCAATAACCAACTGTTCTTCAGCTTCAGTAAGGAGGCCTCTCTTCAAGTCGGGCCGGAGATAGTTGGTCCAACGGAGTCTGCAACTCTTGCCGCACCGGCGAAGCCCGGCGAGCTTAGGCACAGCTCTCCAGCAACACTGGCCATTAGTGAGAATAAAGTTGATGAGCTTCTTGTCCTCCTCAGCTGTCCATGGCCCTTTCTTTACCCCAAGTTTGTCACAACAAGGTTGCCGTCCCATACCACTAGCTAGCTAGTACTAATTAACAAAACACACCACCAAATATACAAACAAAATCTGACCGGAAATAAGCACCAAGCACTCAATTAGGCTCACCAATACTCCTTTTAAAGACCCAAAAGCCCCACCCCCACCTTTATATAAAGTCGTCAGTCCTCACCTTTCCCATCCTCATGTCAAGTCCAATAAAACTAATTATCAATTTACACACACATTATAATATTTTAAGGGGAGAGAGAGAGAGAGAGAGATTTTGGGGTCCACCATTGGGTTGTGAAAGGGATGCAGGAACCACATTGTGTTAAGGTGTGTCTGGCTCAGAAAATGGGTGATGGTGAAAGATAGGTGACCTAAAGGGAGAGGGGGGAAGAGAGAGAGAGAGAGAGAGAGAGAGAGCGAGCTCTACATATATGTAATAAGCATCCAAAAAATTTCTTCCCATTTTCCTACACAAACCCATTGCCCTTTGATTGCACTCTTACTCAACCATTCCATCATCCATTTCGTCATCACTACGTCTACGTGTCCTTATCTTGATGGAGTATGATCCGGTGTTGCTCTTTTGAGTCTTAATAGAGCCCAATTAATCTTGCTTTACATTAACAACATGGGGGTTTTGATCTGTGAATCTATTCCAAGTGCTTTGTTTTAATTCTTGATTTTGTTAATTAAGGGAAATTAGGCACTCAGATGGGGTTTGATTATGTCGACGAAATCATGCTTACCCACCTAAATGTGTATGTGTGTATATTGTGTCATCTTCTTCTGCAAGTTCGATGACTTGCCAAGTGGCTCTAGTTTCTGAACCCATAATGAGCCCCTTTTTCTATGTGCATGCTCATTCAACTGCCCAATTACGGCATACCACCACCTGACAAATCTCTAGCGTTTCCTAGAATTTGGGTTCAATGTCATTCAGTGGACTATGATTATTTGACCTTCCTAAGCCACAATTTTTAACTCTTGAGAAAATCTTAAGTGTCAAATAAAAGAAGAACAACTGTATATATTCCAAGGAGAACGTGTATCAACGTATACATATAAATAATTACGGATTTTTGCGCTAAAATATGTAGCCCTTTTTCAAAACAATTATTCAATAATAGCCTTTTCCCTCACTGTGTCTCTTTGTTATCCTCACTAGTACATTTTTGTGAGAAATTATAGAATATTACGGTAGTATATATATCGCCTTTTTATTAGAAAGGTGGCTATTTTGGAATAAATATTTTGAAAAATAACTATTTTAGCTCATTTCTGTATATATTATTTGCACATAAAGTTGGACCATAAGAACCTTCTCCACTTAGATTTTAGGTTGTAGATAAAAACTGAATCAGTAAAACCTAAAACATAAGTTCTAAACGGATCCGTATGAACAAGGGCCACGGATCTCCTAGCCACAGTGAACAGTATTTATTGAATAAAAAACTAGAGAGAAAAAAATGTGCTAAAATTTGTTGCGGCCGATCAGTCAACACCACCTTCGCATTTGGGGAACTTGAAAATTCTTGTGCATCAATTTGACCACGTTTCTATACGTCTAGAAGCATGATTAAGAACATTATAACCTTCGTAGTGAAGCCGTCCATGATTTTCAAAGTATCATTTCGCAGAGAATGCGTAGATTCATTCATTTCCCAAGAGGAGAAATCAAATTTTGGTCAATGCATGCATTTCACTTTAGCACTTTCGCATTTGACAAACATGTCATTTAGTGTTACTTTCATGAAAGATGTAAGATGAATGTAATCAGTAAACATAATATTAATAATTTATTGATCGATAATCATTTTTCGAGTCCCGTCTCCTTAAAAATTACTTAATAAGTATACCATTTATCATCACAATTTTTTATTATCAAATGGAAGTCCTCATCCCCATCCCTAGACATAACTATCCAATATTCTTGAACCCTAGCAAATCTTGTTTGATAACTACGCATACATGCATGTGTCAATACATCAATACGACCAGACAATTCTCTCGTACAGATCTATATGCGTGAAGATCTTAGCAAAACAGCTCACAAGAAATGATTTACCACTTTTGGCACGGACCATGGATGTAAGTGTTTATGGTTATACTAACACGTACTGTTAAGTGCTACATATCTGCCACGCATGCTTCATTTTGGAATATAGTTCAATTCCAAAACCCAAGTTTTATGTCAACTCATTGGATAAATAAGTAAACTGGATGACGTGTCTAGTTGATGCAATCTGGTGGATGATATTGCCCGACATCTAGTAACAGCAAATTTAAGCTTGACCTTATAGACTAGGGGTAGTTAATTATCCAATTTCTTGGTCCTTGACTTATAGCTCTTGGCTTAGTTAGACTTAGATGCATATAGTTCCAAGAAGTGGACCCTTTTCCTTCAATGACTCAACTCCACATTTTCATTGCATGTGTGTGTTCACCAAAATACAAGCTACAGATGCGTCATATATATACATGTCCGGACCAAATTAAGTAAATTAGGTGGCAATTAATAATGTATCTTCTTACTATATTTATCCTAATCCTAATCTAATACCCCATCTTTTAATGGCTGGTTCGCTTGAGGGCGATCGAAGATTATTGTCTCTACTCGCCCTTTGTCTACTCGTGAAGTTTCATTGATGCTATTTTGAGAAAATGTGTTATGAGAGCAAACTGTTTGATAAAAGTCATCTCTGAGAGAGGTTAAGGTAGGGCAATGAGGGATGTGGGGCTGCCGATCAACTGTGCAAGGACCCATCTTCTTTGTTGTTTGATGTGTATATGAACGGTGTGTGAGATATGTTTAGGAAACTAATCAAGGCATACACACACATCTATAATTTGTCTCTATATAACTAATTGCTTTCATGTCGCAATTCGGTCTACATCTTGACCCCATTAAGAAAAATTCATGGATCCGTAACTGTGACATTCTCTACTGCTCTCATCACACACGACCAATTGTTATCTCACACACATCAAATACTACGTGCTCTCTCAGTTAAAACTCTCCGATTTGTGGTTCATATCGGGTGACCAAGTAAAAGAATGAATTTATCCAATCGAACATATGTCTCCGCCTGATTGGCTTTAGGCTGCCAGGTGTTACACACCTGGGCAATTAAATAACAAGTCTCGTATAACTTGCAAGGCACTTAACGTATATTTTATTTTTTACTTTGCTATCTACTCATTTTGTTGTCATGCAAACACGTATTGCAAAAACCACATATACATACAAACATACCTCACCCTCAAGGAAAGCGAACTGCCTTCAAGTTCAAAGGCAGATGCAGCTAGCCTGCTGCTATAGCTTACCTATAAAATGGGTGAGTAAATCAAATTCTTCCATTTAATTTTAAGGTATAGACAGGTGGAGACTTATATTATTTTTTAATGGTTTGTTTATTAGGTATATGAAAACAGGTGGGTAGTGTGGCTAGAGAGAACTCAACAAAGGGGTGGCATTGCTTGTAAGTGGGGATGAGGACATTAATACTGTAGCAGTTGAGAGTTCATGATCACCTCAACGACCAGAATTTTCCAGTATGTTCACATATCACAGTTCCTTCCATATTGGATTTCTCTTAGCTAGTCATTTAATAATTTCCTTTTACAAGTAGCAAACAATTTTTCTTTATTCAAATTTCAATTTCACGTGGTTAGTTTTGTTTGATTTATAGAAATAACCACGTGGAACACGAATGAAAATTAAAAAAAAAGGAACAGAACGACAAAAGCAACATACACATGGATTTGGTATTATATGTATGTGACAGTTTAAAAATATGTAATTGATTAAATTGTTTATGGTAACACTACAAATCCATGCACCTTTGTTGGCGATTGAGAAAACCTATTTTTGTCTGATAAAGTTGCATGTGTGGCCTTATTGCTAATTATATTATGTGCTCATTCATTTTTATTAAGAACTTTACGTACAATTCTATCAATGGGGTCCAACCCAATGGAAAAGAGCCTTGATTTGCAGATCAAATGTCTCAGGATCGAATCCCTATGGCATCATAATTGAGAGAGAGAGAGAGAGAGAGAGAGAGAGAGAGAGAGAAATCTCTCTCCCCTGTAGTTTAGACTGTCACTTTAATCCGATATCATTTGATCACTCAATTAAATTATTGAAATTTTAGTACTTTCTTGAAGCATCATGTTCATTGATTTTGTAGGACACAATTAGATGTCTAAACAGTTTCCAATTTGTTTAATTTTTTGTAAGGATAATCTATGAATGAATACCTAAAAAATAAATTTGAATCATTGAAAATAAATTCGTAGGGTACCTTAAAAAGCGTCATTCAAATAAAAATATTTTAGGGATCCCTTATATATATGTGTGTGTGTATGATAAAATTGGATTCGAGAAAGAACTAGAACAAAAGTGATTACCCTAAATATGTATGTTAATTTTGCTTAGCAAAAAACCCTAATAATCCCCAAACTTGAAGTACCGCATTTCCCACCCGAAGTTTCGAATTCCTCTCGTCCCCTAGTATCACTTCATTTGTATAAAAAAAAATGTATTGGATTTCCTACACCAAGATTTTGCTATTTAAATTTCCTACGCTAGCCACCTTTTTGCTTGAGGACAATATCTTTATGTTATATTGCGAATACCCTTTTAATGTGTTTATTATTTTCCAAACACTATTTATTTAGAGCATCTACAATTATACTCCTTTTTTTTATAGTTAAAATTGAGCTAAAAACACTAGAAAGCTATTTTATGAGCTCTCCATAAAATTTCAACTACAAGCGTACTCTTTAGTTTAAGGAGTTATAAATGTTTTAATTCTCTTTTAATTCAATTTTTGAATAAAGTGAAGACGAAAAAAATAACAACAAATAATAATTAGCATTAAATAAATTATAAAGATAATATATTAAAATAAAGAAACATTAAATTATAATGAGCCACTAAGAGTACTTTCACTATTCTCATATTTAGAGGTCTCCTTATTTTAGGAGGTGGATATGGAGTATAGTTGTGAGAATGTGAAAGTAAAAATGTCATATATTGAAAAGTTAGAAAACCATGCAAGAGCTTATAAGGAGTCGGGCTACTATCCCCCTCGTTGCCAATTGATTTTGGTGTGGAACATCAACTTCCTTCATGATATCAGAGCGAGTTGTAGATGCTTTTACGTAAACACACACAATCACTATCCCACTAAAATGGAGACGAGCATCCAAGGAGCATATAATTATGGCTTCAACACCATTAAAACCATCTTAAAGCGACTCACGAGCTACCGAATTGAAATCCAATATATTGATTCAACTATTTTCCACAAATTTTGAATTTCTTGCTAACATATTTTCGAGTCTAATCAAAAAGTTTCAACGAATGCGCACCTAATTCAGCAAATAGTAAGGAATGCAGTCGTCATTAGATGTAAACGAAACTTAAGCTTCATTTGGGTGGAATGACTTGAAAGAAAGACTTTGAATTTAGATGATAAGACTCGATTAGTTTTTAAAAAGAAAACGAATTTTGTATTCATAAAAACTTGTGGAAGAGGTGCAAACAAAAACTTTGGATTTCAGGATTGGATTTACACTAGCTATCTTAGCACACAAACTTGAGAACAACAAGGCACTGCGTCAGCCAGCCAACTGAAACGGTTAAGCATTTCCATTGAAGGTAAAACTACCAACCAAAGTATAAACCGACAGTTGGTGTGGTCTAAATGACAACATCGACACGAAGACATTCTGAAGGTTTTTTTTTTTTTTTTTTTTTTTTTTTTTTTTTTTTAATTTTTATTTGTTGATGTAAGTTAAATATATAAATACCTTTTAGTCTAAATAAAGACAATGGTTGGTAGAAAATTTCCAAATTTGTTTGATAGGACCTATGCGACTAAGTGGGAATAAGGGACTAATTAAATTATGGTGGAATGGACTTGTCTTCTAATTAATTTGATTGTACTCACTTGGTATGTGGTCATGAACCTTTTTTTCTTTCTTTTTCTTTTTGCTTTTTTGTTTTTCTCAATGGGCATGGTGAGTTATATAAATTTCTCTTGCAGCACAAATTCGTATAATCTTGATTCAAAACATTGAAATCTTACAATAATGTAATAATAAACTATTAATTATACATTTTGTGGTTTTGTTTATATAAGTAATAGTCTAAATTAATTTAAATTAATCCAATCAACAGAAAATGGGATTCAAACTTGGCTGTAAAAAAAAATATTGAATACAAGCGATGGTCTAAACTATAACGGGGATAGGGGTTTTTCACACACATACACACTACTAAGGTGTCATGGGGGTTCAAACATGAGATCACTAATCTACAAGTTAAGACATTTTTCCACTTAGCTAGACACCGTTGGCAACTTGGCTGGAAGATCTAGTTGCCCATTTTGTGGTCTTATATTGCACAACGTTGATTAATTCTTTTTGTTTTTATTACAAGCGTTGAGAAAGTGGTGAGAGACCCAAATGTGAACTAGATAGCTCACCAACGGTGTTCATATTATACTGCGGTCCTTTCTAAGCAAAGATGATAGCTGATTGGTGCTCAAGAGTCTAAAGTCACTTTCCCCGAGTAAAAAGTAAAATATATTCCACCCCACTCGCCTTCCACTGATAAAAAGTGCCCTTATACTTCCACGCGTTGTCTCGTGTCTGGCGGACTGGAAACAAAAACCAAAGTGAAGTTTATGGGACACTTGGGATTGGAATTGGATTGGATTAAAAAGAACGCAGGATTGCAAAAGATAAATATCATTCACTGACACTAGTTTCCCGAACCCATATCTCGACTGAAGTAGTTGAATTACGTATCCCACACTTTTATCCTAAAAAAATACACATAATAGGATTATGGTAAGAGTGCTTTATCCTATTCATATTCATCTTTTAGCACCAAATATGACGTCCGATCCTACTACTTAGTACTTACCCTACCCACTAAGCGAGAGGGTGGAATATATTTATCTCATTTGGTGTACACTGTAAGAAGCTCAAGGAAAACTCTCAAGACACCATTAATTAGATCAGCGCACCCAATTACTCGAAGTAAATTTGTTGATGTCAAAAATTGGTTAACAAGGTCCCCTACACATTAGAGATATTTAGTCATATAACCATTCTTAGCACTAATTATAAACCCTATATTTAATTTCCTTTTGAGTTCTGGGCTGCTTCATCTATGATCACATAGCATCCATCAACCACTGCACAAAATCCCCAAATTCCAATACTCCAGCAACTCAAATCTACAATTTGCATGCTTAAAACCTAGACATTTTAACCCTTCTGTAAGAACCTTAAGAACAAAAGAATCTGAAACCCTTTTCAACACTTCAGTATATATGATAAACTTGCCCAAGGCAACCAATGATAATGCGGGGTTAAACACGGTCATTCCATTAGAGTTGCTGTAAAAGTAATGGTAACACAGCTATAGAATTTTAACAAGCTACCGGACATGAAACCATCTTGTATAGCACAATGTCACGCACCATCTCAAGTCTTGAAAGTTCATCTGCCAAAAACATCATGACAACTCGGAAGCTTTCACTTGGGTCCTCCAAATTTGCTCATCATCTTTTCAATTATAGGAGCCACCTTGGGATTTGCTTGATGCTTTGCAAGGTTAGCAGGGTTCTTCATTACTGCAAAAGAAACAGCCAATCAACCAATTACAGTCAGGCGGGCACATAGCAAACTCCAATGCTACTAATCAGGTCTGTATTCCCTAATCCTGTAACACCTAGCATTTCTATCTCCGGCCTTTATTTTAGTGAGAACATCAACAGCTAGTTTAATGCATGGCAGTCTTTCTAATTCTTTTCTCTTTTGAACGACTAGAAGTATGACTCCACAATCTGGAAAATTAAATATTCCTATTCAGTTCCATTCTATAATGAACATCATTTTTAACTTGTCAATCCCGTATTCAGATAAATTAGTTACCAAAAAGATTTCTGGACATGATCATTAAAAAATAAATTAGGAAGCACAGCAAGCAAATGAAAGACCAGATACTCAATTGGCATCTATCAGAAGACAGCACAATGATTCCACAGAGGAAAGCTTAACAGTATATTTTATGAATATCAAGAATAAAATCAATAAGAAAAAATATGATCATCTGTATGTAGTTTAACAAACTATTTTAGTTGCTTGCTGGATACCCCCCACTACTACGGTAATTGTACTACCTCACTTCCCATTGCTTTCCTACTTTTACCTTATCACTTCTCTCAACCAGCCCACTGTCTTCCTTCTGGTCTTACTTAACAATTGGCATAATTATATTCCATTATACATATGATGTATTCAATACTTCAAAATAAAACATACCACGAATAAAAGCCTAAAAAACATTCTTTATTAGTCTTCTCTAGTAAACCAGAACTATGACATTGCAGATGCTGTTGTGGAAGCAAGCAAAAAACATTATATAACACGACGAATCATGAACCGTCCTTCATTCACAGAATGTAGCTTAAACAACTGAAGGATTCGAGCGTTCACCCATAAATTTAACTTCTTATCATTTGCACATTTTATTGTGTTTCATTTCACAAAAACAAGTTCATTTGAATTATAAGTTTCCATGTTTTGACATAACCAGTATAATCACAACCAGGAGTTTATGGATTATTAGTCAACAACTGGCCAAACTCAAATATCAATAGAAAAACAAAGTTATAAGAAGAGACATTACCATCTTGAAGAGCAGCCATGACTTCTGGATCACTAAACGCAGACATCAGTTCAGGGTCCTACAAAAAATTGCAACAAGGACCATTTAAATTTGAAAATTGCATTTCTGACCTTTTTCAGCCTGAACATTGCTTTTTTCTGACTCGAGAACTCAATTGTTCAATATAACATAGAGAAGAAGAGAAACAACAATCTATGTCATAGTAGGTTAATACACAGTAAACAGCACTGCCAAATGACCAATAAAACCTAAATCCTTGGCTTAAATAGAAATTCTTAAATTATATAAAATAATAGTTTTCTTTCCTGGCTTCATATATACCAAAGTCAACAATACATAATCACTAATTTCAGGAACACATTTAAAATTTGAATTCAATCAAGAACCGACATACTTACATTCAATATTTTGCTAAAATCGACATTTCCGGGCACCCCTCCTGGCGTGCTACCAGGGAAACCCCCAGGTGCACCACCCCCAGGCGCACCACCCCTAGGCGCACCTCCAGGTGCACCTCCAGATGCTCCTCCTGGAAAGCCACCACCCATGCCTGCTGGGAAGCCTCCAGGCATGCCCCCTGGAAACCCTCCACCCATGCCTGCTGGGAAGCCTCCTGGCATTCCTGGAAAGCCACCAGGCATTCCTCCTGGAAACCCACCAGGCATGCCTCCTGGCCTTCTACTAGAAGATGACTGCTCTTGCTTCTTAGCCTTCTCATACGCAGCCTTGAAAAGAACACACAAAAATATCTCAATCAGCAAGAAACAAGATAGCATAATCTTTTCAAGGGAATGAACTTCTAGATAGTTACCTGAGCTTCAGCACGGCGGCGTTGTCTCTCGCGTTCAATCCTTTTATCCTCCCTTTCTTTGCGAAGCCTATCATACTTCCGACGGTGTTCCTCAATCCTGTGCACATTTGGTTCAACCTACACAGTTGAGGAGTTGACATTAGAGGGAAACACAAATCCTCAAACACAAAAATACACAATCCAAGAGTTGCAGTAAGCTAAAGCATGTAAGCACGTCATATTCTTCCACCATTGTGTTAGTCTTTTCTTTTTTTTCCTTGCTCTCCCATTAGAATTCCATGTAAGATACCTCATCTGTGAACCATAGCCATACTCTAATAACATCGAGTAATTGGACTTCACAGATTTAACCCTCAATAACATCAAGTATTTGGGATTCACAAATTTAATTAGTGATACAGTGCTCCTCAAAATACCAAATCCCATGGTTATTCACTAAACCAGACGTGGCTGGCAGTTTATTTGGGTTCACACAATAAGATACACCAGTAATGCATGATAAAGGACAAATAAAGGCAAAAGGCAACAAACTTATCTATGTATGATAGACGATAAATAAATGCAGAAGTACAAGAAACAACAAACTACAGTTACTTGATAAACCAGAAGGATAAAGTGTGAGAGAAACCTTCTTAAGTACAGCACTTATTTCTTCATCATAATCTAACTTTGATGCCAAGTGAAGATCCTTGGCAGCCTCTTCCCAGTGACCAAGCATTGCTCGTGCTATGCCGCGAGACTTGTAGCCTTTAGCAGAGTCAGGATTGATCTGCGATAAAGATTACAAGTTAAAATGCATGTTCACCTTCTCAAAATGTCATGTTACATTTAGCAAGTAGATAAAAACTAAAATCCCAAAACTCATGCAAGCAGAACTATACAAAAGGCCACAACTGTAATGAAATGAAATTATACGACCTAAGAACACATATTTTATTTTCATCTGATTGTAACAAGCAAAGCAGGATGCATAACGATGCTGACTAACACACTATGTTGAACTAAACACTTCACCAAGTGAGCAAACAACACATGCACAAAGCCTATATATAAACAAATGTAGATTCTACAAGGGGAAAATCAGACATCATATAACAACAAACAAGGTGTAGGACAACAACCTCCAGAGCAGCATTGGCATCACGAATAGCAGCATTAGGTTTCTTCATTTTGATGTACACACTAGCTGTTAAGTAACAAATTAAACAGAGTTCAGAACCAAACACAAGGAAATAAACTTTCAAATTCAAAGAAAGAAAACAATACGAGAACCAAAAGCTCAGACCTCTGGTGCCGTACATAATTGCTGAAGTAGGGTTGAGCAAAATTGCCTCCGTGAGATGCTCAATCGCTTCCTCCAAGTTACCTGCATTGCATAAAGTCCATCAAATACTCAAGCAAGCCCTCAATTCACAAACGAACACGCACTATATAATTAGTAATATACCTTCTGAAATGGCCTCGACAGCTTTGGATTTTTCTGCCTGAGAAGCCTCGCGGTTCTCATCACTGACCTCAACCGACGCGTCTCCCATCTGCAAAATCATCCAAGCCATAAATATACAAAAAGAAAAAAGTTTGAAAATCATTCACATACTAATAACTAAATCACTAGAACTCAAACTAATTGAAAAGTAACCTTCTGAGGAGGTTCGTTGTCAGGCTCCACAGTGTCGCCCTCGAGTTCAACGTCAGATTCGATTATCTCATCTTCCTCTTCTTCTTCGACATGGACTTGAGCGGCTTCAGCGTCCGCCATGTCATCGTCGCTCTCCTCCACCACATAGCTCTTCTAAGCTCGCAAAATCCCTCAATCAGAACGCACACATATAGGGCATACAAAATAGACATTAGAAAGTTAGAGAGAAGAGTACCGATTTGGAATCGCCGTGACTGTGAGAATGGGCAGGGATCGTAGCGCCGAGACTGAAACGAAGAAACGAATCGATTTCAACTTTTGGGGAGATTTAACAGCGAAGCAGATATCGAAATAGTTTGTGTAAAACAATTGAAAAAATAAGAGAAATGGATTTTTACCTTTCGAGGTAGTCGCGGAAGAACGAGAGCGAAGGATCGCTAAGAACGCAGGGATCGGCCTTGCACTGTTCGACGAAATGCTTCAGTTGGTTTAGCTTCGCCTCGTCCATTGTAAAAGCTTGAGAGAGAGAGCAGAGCAAGAAATAGGGTTTTAGAGTGACTATGAGAGAAGAAGTGAGTGAGTGAGAGAGAGAGGGGTACGATTTTTGGCTCTCTCTATGTATGCGTTTCGGTTTTTAATTGTTTGGGTTAGAGGGACTGATTAGCAATGTACTTGCCTTGACTAGGCTCCTCTAGTAGCTTCTTCTATGTAAATAGGGATCAAATTATATGCCCATGTTTTTGGTATAAAAATTATATTCCCATTTTAATTAGCTGAAAATAATATAAGGACATTTTTATTTTTGGTAAATATTATATTTGTACCAAAATAGAGTGGGCAAAACCCAAGCAAATATAGGACAAAGAGCAAACGCACAACGTAGCTGAGAAACAGGGCATCCAAAGCCAGCACAGGCACAAGGGGTTAAAAGTGGCATTTCATAAATAGTGACATTTTGAGGAGAAACACTTGTGTGAAATGGGAATAGCAAACATCTTTTTTTAAACCTAGCTCACAAGAACAAAGGCCGACGAATCATGGTGTGTCATGCATGATAGCTATTCCATTTGACATACTGTGATTGGTCAAGAATAACAAAACAGTATTATCTCCATTCCACACAAGTTTTTCTGCATTTTGAGAGGTCAAAATGGTTCTAGCCCCTCACTCCTTGCTCCTCCATGCACTCAAAATTTTGTGTTTCAATCCTCCGTCTTTTAACATCTCTTGTATTAAAAATAAATAATTATTATAAAAATAATAAAAAAGACATGCTCAAACAACAATCATGTAAACAAAAAACATGAACTAAGGCCAAATGGTCCGAAATCTAGCCATAACCCTTCTTAACTTTTTTAGTTTTATTTTTGGCATACCGGCTTCTGAGCTGATTTCAATATGGCCAGTTCTGGAAAGTTTGAAAGTTTTCTTGTGTGTCCACAGACCACTCTTGGGTTGGGTCCAAACAGAACTCTCTTTTTTAACAATTATTCCATTCCAGAGAGCATTAGCCCACTTTGTTTTGAAGAAAAAGCCCAATAGCAAAGCAAGCATCCTCTAAGTCCGATACAGTCTAATTCTAGTATTCCATTACTCTATTTTTTTATCTTTCTTTTTTTTTACTTTTTCTTTTTGATCAGATAAGTAAGAATTTGATTCCAACAAATCCAAAGTACAAATAGGTTCGACCAAGGGGGTTTACCTCAGTGGATAAGTGGCCCTCCTCCCCCTTCCCCCCGTCACCCGTTTGAATCTCAAGATAAGTGGCCCTCCTCCTCAATGCATGTAGAGTTAAACTCAAAATCCAAACACAGGTGAGAAGAGGTGTTGGAAAGCGCAATTTGTATATTGATAAAGTTGAACTTAAATAGAACATTACATCACTAGACTATGCTAAATTCAAGGATATGACTCCTACTAACTTAATACATTACTGACATCACTAACAAACTGCTCCACTACTGAGAGACTCCTAAAGACTTGGTAAACATAACAACGTGCGACATGACTTCCTATATAATAGGATAATCAATTTACTTAAAAAACAACTGTTGTAACTAGATAAAATTTTAACACCCGCCCTTAAACTAAATGTTCCTTGAACAATCAGTTTAGAGAGAAACCTTCAACGTGCACTATAGCTTTTGTCTTCAAGCAATATCCTTCACAGAGCAAACTCCTAACAATTTCCTTAGCTTTGAGAACACCGGTAATTTGAGAGGCTTGGTTAGAATATCAGCCACCTGATCTTCACTTCTACGGTAGATTAAATCAATTGTTTCAGCCTTTGTGAGGTCGTGCAGGAAATGGTAGCGAACATCAATGTGTTTGCTTCTGCCATGTAAAACTAGATTCTTGGACAACTTGATTGCTGAATTGTTATCACAATAGACAGGAGTTGGACCTTCTTGCAAACCATGTAATTCTTCAACTATCCTCCTCAACCAAATAGCTTGACAGCTGCAGGCTGCTGCTGCAATAAACTCAGCTTCAGTGGTTGACAGAGTGACAATCTATTGTTTTTTTTGGATGACCATGAAATAGCTCCTGCTCCCATTATAAATGCATAACCTGAGGTGCTTCTCCTATCATCTGGGTCTCATGCATAGTCACTATCAATGAAGCCAAACAAACCTGATTTAGCTCATTTCTTGTATAATATTCCAAATTCGATTGTGCCCCTTAGGTAACGAAAAATTCTTTTTGCTACCGCCAAATGAGGCACTTCTGGACACTCCATATATCTGCTAATGAGACTCACTGCGTGTTGTATGTCTGGCCTTGTTGCTATAAGATACATCAGACTTCCTACAATCTGTTTGTAGAGAGTTTGATCAACCTTCTTCTCCCCAGAATTCTTCACTAGTTTCAAACCAATTTCAATTGGCGTACAAACTGAATTGCAATCCTTCATCTCAAACCTGTCTAAGATTTCTTGAACATATTTCTTTTGTGAAATAAATATTTCGGCACTAGATTGTACTACTTCTATACCAAGAAAATAGTGCATCAATCCAAGATCAGACATATCAAACTCATGCATCATGGATTTCTTAAGATCATTAAACATGGCCACATCATTACCTGTATAGATCAGATCATCCACATACAAGCACACGATGAGTATTTGCCCTTCCTCTCCAGATTTTGTAAAGAGTGTATGCTCATATGGACATTTTTGAAATCCTTCTCTTGCAAAATATGCCTCTATGCGGCTGTACCAAGCTCTGGAAGCTTGCTTCAGCCCATATAAAGCTTTTTTAAGCTTGTAAACTTGTTTTTCCTTCCCTGGCTGAACATAGCCTGCTGGCTGCTCAACATAAACATGTTCTTGCAACTCACAATGTAAAAACGCAAACTTCACATCCAGCTAGAAGATAGGCCAAGAGTTCTGTGCCGCCATTGAAATCACCAGTCTGATTGTGTCATGCCTTGCCACTAGCCAAAGACTTCTATGTAGTCAACGCCGTACTCTTGCTTGTAACCTTTCGCCACCAAGCGTGCTTTGTGCTTATGAATCTCACCCTTCTCATTCAACTTTGTCTTAAAGACCCATTTGACACCAATCGTCTTGTGCCCTTGTGGAAGCTCTGTTAACTCCCAAGTATTGTTCTTCTTAATAGATTTGATTTCCTCATCCATGGCTTTTTGCCATTTTGGTTCTTTTACGGCATCAGAAAATGACACAGGATCAGAATCTACAAACAAAGCAAAGTGAACAAGTGGATCATCATCACTTCCTTCACTTCCACTAACGGAATCAAACACCCATTCAGAATCTATCATCCATGCAAGCCGCTTCCTTAAACGTTCGGGTCGTGCACTAGATGAACTTGCAGCCTAGGCTCCAATTGGTGGAACAACTGGTGCTTGAACAACTGAAGAAGTTGGTGCTGGAACAACTAATTAAGTTAGTGCTGGAATGCACTATTGTGATTGTTGCTGTTCCCGTGGTTGCTGTTCCACGTTATCATCAAAATTGACTGGAATGTTCTGCTGCTGCAAAGAAACATCATCACTTTAATTCCATGTATTCTCTTAATCAAATACAACATCTCGACTAATAATAATCTTTTTGGACACATGATTGAATAACTTATATGCCTTGGAAACTTCACTTATGCCAAGAAAGACACATCTTTCACCTTTGTCATCAAGCTTCTTCCTTTTCTCGTCTGGAATACGTTCATATGCAATGCAACCAAAAACTTTAAAGTAACCAACTGCTGGTTTACGGCTGCTCCATGCCTCTTCAGGTGTCAAATCACGAACAACAAAAGTTGGACTTCTTTTCAGTATGTGAATACTCCAGTTTATAGCTTCCGACCAGAAACTCTTTGGAATGGAACTTTTTGTCTGCATATTGCGTACCATATTTAAAATGGTACGATTCTTCATCTCTGCCACACCGTTCTGCTGTGGTGTATAAGCTGCCGTAAGTTGTCGGCGAACGCCATGTATAGCATAGAAATTTTCAAAGGCTTTTGAATTGTATTCTCCACCACGATCAGTTCAAAGAACCTTGATCGTCTTCTCTATCTCATTCTCAGCAGCCGCCTTAAATTGTTTGCATGCATTTAAGGCTTCTAATTTCTCCTGTAAGAAATAAACCCATGTTTTTCTGCTGTAATCATCGATGAACGTTATAAAGTACCTTTTTCCGGCGTTGGAAGCTGGAGTTATTGGCCCACAAATATCTGAACGGACTAGCTCAAGAGGTCTTCTAGCCCGCCATGCTTTTCCCTTTGAAAAGGTTTCCCTATGTTGTTTTCCAACAACACAAACTTCAGTTGGACATGTTATCTGAGGAAGGCCAGTCACCATCTCTTTATCATGTAGCGTCTTCAAACCTCTAAAATTCAGATGACCATAGCGTAAATGCCACAGCCATGCTGGATCATTGATGTAATGACCCGGTCCTAAATAAATGGGTGAATATTAATTTATTCAGATAAAAGGACAATTTTGCCCCTAGAATATTTTGTGAGGTTTAGAGTTGACTTTTTGATCGGGATGGAATGTGGAAATGTCAACAATACCGTTGCGTAGAGCGCGGTGAGATGAGTCCGTAGACACGTAGTGGGCTCGAATCGGAGTTGTAATGAGAGAGATACGATCAAAATACCCTCAGTGGCATAATCGTAAATATTTCGAAATGGATTTTGAATAAAATCTGAAAACTCTCTCTCTCGGGGGTGCTCTCTCTCTCTCCTCCGCGCGACAGCCGTCGCCCTCCTCCCTCGCAACTCCGGCCACCGGCCACGGATGCGGACGGGACCGGTGCCAAAATGACCGGCTCAGCCCCGGTGTCATGACCCGGCCCTTCCCCGACATCGGCCGCCGCTCCAGTCACCGGAAAATGCAGGTTTTGGCCGATTTTCGCTTGAAACTTCGCCGGCTTGATCTCCCTCCTCCGGCCACCGTTTCTGGTGATTGAGGTATGGATTTCCACCTATTTTCTGAGCTCTGGCTGCCTGTTGGGTAGAAATTGATCAATTTGTAGTGTAGGCAACTCGATTTACGAATTGGATTTCGGCCGGTATTGCGATCGCGATTCCGGCCACTTCCGGTCAGTTTTTGGGGTACGTCCAAGAACAAAAGTGACTCCAAATTAGGTGTATTACCTAGGGTAGGAGTCTTGGCTCTCACTTTGGAAGTTTTCCGGTGATGCGATATCGTTTTGGACACCCAAGCGTTGCCGACGCGTGTGGCGGCGCGTGGGCACTGTAGCTTTGGGCATTTTTGTCCCAATGCGATCCCCTTGATGTCACGAGCACGTAGGATTTCGCGGATCTAAATTTGGATACCGTTAGAGCCTCAAACGGATATCGCATATTGCGCATTTTCCGGGTTCGTTAGGTTTGGACCGTTGGATGGTCCTGAGGTTTTAATATGTTGATCTAGGCATTACTAGGGTCGTATAGGATTCGACGGATCATAAAACGGAGTCCCGGATACTCCGGATAAGCCAATCCTAGGGTTAGGGTTTTAGTAACCGTCCGATCGTCCGATCGTGAGCGATCTGACCGTCCGATCCGGATCACACTTGCAGGACGTGTGTCCTAGACCTTGTAGGACCTATAGGAATTGTCGGATCAGAATTTGAAGGTCGTGGACCCGAGGGCCCGTTTGTATGGTGATAAATTGGGGGTTTATCGGATGTTATATCTTGGGGTTGAGGTTGATGCAATAGTGGAGTATATTTATATATATATATATTATTATTTGATAAAAGATGCGTGAGGGCACTATAAGTGCCGCCTTGTGAATTGTCGTTGGGGTGCATATATATATATTTTTGTATGTCTTTATAAAGGTATGAAAAGAGTATAGATTGTTAGTTTGCAGTGCTTTACGCACTATCTTAAATACCTCCTCGGTTATGGGTTTTATGTTTGAGATTTAATTTGCCCAGGCCCGTCGGAGTTTGTCCAGGCCCTTCGGATATCTTCTTGATACGATGCCTTGGAAATGAAGTGTTAATGTTTCCATGTGTTTTTATCTGATTTAGAATTATGATAGATCTGAAAGGTATAGAGGTTTGGAACAATTGAATTAAGGAAGAAAATATCATTTTATAATGTTGTAATAAGGGTTACGAACTCCACCATCATACGTACCTTCCCTGGTTACTATTCACACACGTGCCGTGTTTCGGGCGTGTGGGCTTTCTTGGTTACGGATCCTGGAATTGTGGGATGCCGGGAATATTATGCTATGGTTTGGATATGTTGAAATACGGGGCACCTTGATGAGATGTTGCCGTGGACCCTGAGGGGTGGTAGTCTGCGCGCGTAGGACTGTTTACAGGCGTACGAGTCTTGATTCTTCGTCCGTACGTGCTGGGCTGAGAGTTAGTCCCCCAGTTGGACGGCTCGTTCCCTAGTCACATGGTGAATTGAGGAATGGCTCTGCCATGTTGACTAGTCAAACAATCCCCAGTTGGATTGTTTTCCCTAGTACATGATGTACATCATCATATGTACCTCCCCTGATCTGCATTTGGTTACGAACATTGGATACTTTTGGAGTTATTAGAACTCAGGACATCCTTGAGGGGATGTTGCTGTGGACCCTGGATTTGGGGTAGTCTGCGCGCGTAGGACTGGTATTTCAGGCGTACAAGCTTTGACTGTGTCGGCTGTACGTGCTGGCTGAGAGTTAATCCCCCGGTTGGATGGCTCGCTCCCTAGCCACATGGTTCCCTAGCCACATGGTGAATTGAGGAATGGCTCTGCCATGTTGACTAGTCAAACAATCCCTGAATTGGATTGTTTTCCCCTGGTACATGATGATGGTGAGAGGTGGGTGTGCTTATTTATATGTGTTTATACGTGGATTTGTTTCTGGATTTATATATATGTTTATATGTTTATATATGTTTATTCGTAAGGTTGTGCTTTGTGATTACCCTACATTGTTATGAATGGTCTGAGTCCCGGTTTGGGGAGTAATGGTTGGCAACATACGCCTGGCATAGGGTATGGTTATAGGTTGATTTGGTATAAAGGAAAAGTTTGAGAATGTGTTCATTATGTTTAGTGGGACATTGATTGGTGATAAATTTGAAATGCATTTGTTGGTTCTGCTATAAATAATTGTATATTATCGGAGATGTGACCGTTGATATGAAAGAACTACGTGTGGCTTGATCCCTCAGTAAGGGTACGTAGGCAGCCTGAAGTAACTAGGCGCAGCCGCGGGTTAAACTCTAATGATGTGTTTTGTTGAGTGTGATGCGGACCTTGTTGTTGGTCCTGAAACTCTTTTGAAATCGAGGTATGTTTAGATTTTTGTTCATACTCCCGGTTGGCTAAGGAAGGGTTGTGTATGTGTACTATTGGATAAAGTGTGTGATATAATGAGCTGAGGCCCTGGAATAAATGGTTATAATGTATAGATGATAATTGATGCATGTTAAAACCTCGCCTGCTGGATTGGGGAAAGTTAGTGGTGAGTTTTGCTTTCGGCAATTATAAGTGTGTTTGAGCTCATTCTTGCCGTGTTTAAGGAAATTTTTATCTCAAGACTTTGTTGGCAGCTCTTTTTCGGAATATTTGAAGGCCGGAGGCAAATTAGATGAATTGCATGAAATGATATTGTGCGTGCTGCCGGTTGGGTTATAAAACTATGTTTTATGCAGGTGGAAATTTTGGGAAATGTTCAATTTACAGGGGAGACTGCCGAATTTTCGGCAGAAAGTCTCATGCCCTTACTCCTTTTGAAGAAGGAGGTTACCATTTTAAGGAGTGAACCCGGCATGGGTGTGATGTCGGGGTCTCCGCAGGATTCATCTCGGGTTTTGTGAAAAATTCGGGGCGGGTCCTGTCAATTGACCTTGGCAGAGAAACATTTAGGACCATCACTTTGAATATGTAATTGAAACATTCGATTTGTCGTCATGTAAGCCTTAGCAATTAAGCCCCTCTTTTGGTCATGAATTTGACAAGCTCCTCATGTAATCTTAATCTCATATCCCTTTTTCGTGCAGTTGTCCCAAGCTCAGTAAATTGCTCTTCAAACTCAGAACAAAGAAAACACTAAAGATAGTATGGACAGTGTTATCTTTAGCCCAAATTTTGATATCTCCTTTTCCCAAAACAGAAACTTTGTTGTCATCTCCAAATCTTACTGTAGTTGTTAAACTTTCATCTAAGGTAGAGAAAATTGACTTTTCTCCACACATGTGATTACTGCAACCTGTATCCAAGTACCACACATTCTTTTGTGGTTTTTCCATGGTTTGACACACCATTAGAATAGCCCCGTCATCTTCTTTCTCTTTCTCTGCAAAATTTGCCCTTGCACCCTTTGCTTTATTCATATTTGTGTAACATTCAAACCTGTAATGACCATAATTGCCACACCTGAAACACTCGACATTTGATTTGTCGACATTCGAATCATGATTATATGACTGCCTTCGGCCTCTGCTGCTATTGCCTCCAGAATTATAATAGCCTCTACTGTTACTACTGGAATCATGAGTGTTTTTGCTGCCGGAATCATCATTGGATTTGTTCCCATCTCTGCTACCTCGACCTCTTCCATGGTTGCCGTCTCTACCACGTCCTCGTCCACGACCATCACGACCTCTTACTACCGGAGAATCACTATTTGTTGAAACTTTCAACGCATGTTCCTCAAATGTACTCCGATTGATCTTCTGCTCATGAACAAGCAAGGAACTCTGTAGCTCATCAATTGAAAGCTTCTCAACGTCATTTGACTCCTCAATGGAGCACACAACGTAATCAAACTTTGTAGTCATAGATCGCAGGATCTTTTCTACAATGGTCACGTCTTCCATCTTCTCGCCATGGATACTCATCTTGTTTGCAATTGCCATTGCTTTTTAAAAATAATCATTGACAGACTCTCCTTGTTTCATATGAAGAGTCTTAAAATCTTTCCTTAGTGCTTGCAGCATTGAACGTTTTACCTTCGTTGAGCCCTGGTGCTTCTTCTTCATGGAATCCCAAATTTGCTTGGAAGTATCTTTTTGGAGAATGGTCTCCAAAATGGAACGATCAATAGCTTGGAATAAGTAATTTTTTGCCTTCAAATATTTCAGCTTGGATTCATCCAATTTCTTTTGTTGTAGCTCCGTCAACACCACTCCACTTTTCGGCTCTACAATACCGATTTCCACAAGAGTCCAGTATTATTTAGACCTCAGGAAATTCTCCATCAACTTGCTCCAATGCTCATAATGACCATCAAAGCTTGGTATGGCTGGCTGCACATAGTTGTTTGTAACCTTGTCAGACGCTATAGTAACTTACTGTCGTAAGTGCAATTATAACTTACTGCTTTTGTGGGAACTTTTATGTCAGGCCCCAGTGGGGAGCTCTGATACCAGATGTAGAGTTAAACTCAAAATCCAAACACAGGTGAGAAGAGGTGCTGGAAAGCGTAATTTGTATATTGATAAAGTTGAACTTAAATAGAACGTTACATTAGCAGACTATGCTAAATTCAAGGACATGACTCCTACTAAATCCATTACTGACACCACTAACAAACTGCTCCACTACTGGGAGACTCCTAAAGACTTGGTAAACATAACAATGCAACATGACTTCCTACATAATAGGATAATCAGTTTATTTAAAAAACAACTGCTATAACTAGATAAAATCTTAACAATGCAATGTATCTATCGTAAATTCTCAAACAAAAAAACAAAATGAAAAGTACAAATAGGTTCTCAACCCAAAAAAAAAGAAAAAAAAAATCAGAGTACAAATTGGCTCTATAACATTTTCAGATTTTCCCATTTTGTTTTCTACTGGAGCCTCTCTCCTTGTGACTGTTTATTTATGTTTCACGTGGCCACTTCTTAAAGATATTCCTAACTCAGTTTTCAATACGTATATTTTATAACACAGAGAGAGAGAGAGGGAGAGGGAGAGATTTATAATTTCTTCTAGGAGGAAGCTATTCATGGTTTTGGTCATGAAGACGAGGAGTCTATACCTTTTTTCCCTTCTTACTCTAAATATTCCAAACAATATTTTCTTTCTATAAGGATATTTTAATATCTTTGTCAATTCTATCAAGTTTTTGACTTGATTGTCATCTTCCAAGAGTGTGAACATTTGAAAGTGTAAGGTTCAAGTGAAAACGACACTAAAGTGTCTTGTTTTTAACTCACAAATTGTCATGATTTCTTCAAACATAATGAAAACGATAGACCAAATGATCATTGGTGATTGAAGTATTTATGCAAGAATGATAATTCAAAGGGAGATTCACTATTATACCCATTATAGCAGCCCAAATTATTATTTTATTTTATTTTTAAAACCCTATATGAAATGGACTTTAGAAACACACTCAAAGCTCATTTGCAACATAAAAAAAAAGGTTTTAACTTCTTTTAAATTACAAAACTGCCATTGATTTCTTAAAACAAACTCAACCCTAAAACCTCATATAAAAAAAAGCCCAAAACACTCAATAGGGTATTAAAGTAATTTAATAATTAAAATTAAATTCAATAGGGTCAGCTGTCATTTTTTGGGTTTTTTTTTGTTTGTTTATAGAAATTAAATGGTATAGGGTTTATTTATAATTTTAGTGCTAAGAATGGGTATATGACTAAATATCTCTAATAAAAAATGAAAAATAGCATATTTCGTATACATGCATTAAATTTATTGATTAATATTATGTCTGACCTCAATTAGCGAAAAAACTTGTATGAAATGAGGATATCATTGTTTTGCTATCCCCGATCAATTACAGTCTGCCACATGAGAAAGTTATCAAGCGTGACATACCGTGATTGACCGGGAATAGCAAAATAATGCTATTCCCGTTTCATGTAATTGTTTCTCAGCCAGCCTCATGGACACGTATTAAATTGATTGACTAAGATTATCTTTCCCCTCAGCCCTATGGACACACATTAAATTGATTAAAAATTAAGTTTGCCCTCAGCCCTTGTGATATGCAATAGCCAACGAGACAATTGTTTTCAACTTTGAAGAGGAGAAAAAATTCAAATTTGATATGACTTTTTAGTACAAGTAATGGAAATGAGAATAAAGTGAATGATTTTCATTCATGAGTCATGACTTCTAATGCGTTTACTTACATGATTGCGGGTCTTACCTTAAACTTTTTAATCAAATACTTCAAAGAATAGGAATTAGATCAATTGCTCCCCTCCTAGTTGATCTGATTCCCATTTCTTGTTTATTCTATTCCATTTATTTCCATACACCTTACTTTAATTTACAAAGTTGATATCAAAATGTTTCATGTTTGACAAAAATTTCTGCAAAGTTGGGGACACCATAGAAGTAAAATGCCCATTTCTACATATAAGGCGTGCAAGAAAAAGCAAAAAAGAGCAAGGTTGGGGGGAAAATTATATTCTTGTGGGAATAAACCTATATTGGTTTAACTTTATACGCAACCAATTTAGAGGCCAATGAAGCTCACAGCACCCAAATTACAACAAAGATTATTGATGCAAATTACAAACACTTTAAGAAAACCAACATGATTTTATTTCGTCCGACATTCGAAAGAAATAGCCTGGTGTCAATGGTGCCATCAAAAGCACCACACTCACGATGTAACCTTCAAATTGTGCAACACAGAACATAGACAATACTTACTTACCGACCAATATGATCTAATTAAGATTAAAAATGCTAATCAAATAAATTTATATAAAGCAACAACAAGAGCAAATAACAACATCTCCAAATCTGTGAACTCAGGAACCCTAATAGCGATCTGATCTTTGCATTATTTACTCAACAGAAAATGACAGAAGCCCAAAATAAGAGCAGAGCAGAAAACCCAGTCCATGCTATCTTGCTTGAGCCTTCATTGCCAGCATTTGGTGCACCTGCAAGATTAAATTACCACTTGATTTAATAATAATAATATATAAAAAATTCATATAGCAAACATGGATTAGGTCAGTTGGCAAAATTTTTTTTCTTTTATTGTTTGCGGTCGAACTCTGAATTTTCAGGAGCCACAAATACAAAAGCACGACACAGGAAACATGCCAAGAGGGACTTGCTTTTGAATCTTCTATGGATCAGTCAAACTTGGAAGGCACCAACAAAATGTTACAAAAATTAAATTACACTCGAACACGTGGCATGGCTCTATTCAGCCATCACTCATCTTACCTACCGATTCTTACTGGTCCCCATTCACACAAGAATTGCAAAACAGGGGAAGTGAAGGCAATTCGAAGTTTTTTTATTTTACAATGGAGAAATTCTAAACTATTCTAATGCACCAGAAAATAATTCGAATTGGGGCAAATAGACAGACACTATCTTGAAAAATTTACCTAACTCACGTTTGCGAAGACAATCAAACTTAAACCAGGACCTACCCAGAAAATTTTATTTATTTATGAAAAATAATAATAAAATAGAAACCCAGGATTTAAGCCTCAACTCTTGCTCATAATAATAGTCAGTGACCACAAAATCCAACTCTGCTAATCAGGGTTTAAGTTACCCAATTCAAATTGGGTCTTGAAGAAGACCCTAAACTCAGCTTATGATATAAAATAAGAAACAACATTATCAGTGAGTAAAATTAAAACCAAACTCTTTTATCAGGATTTTCAGTTACCCAATTGACTTTTGATGACCCTAAACTCAAATTTTGATGCAAATAATTATTTTGAATTTGGTAAACGTAGAAGAGAAGTTTGGTTACCTGGGGTTGCAGGTGGGGATTCGGGAGTGGGAGCACCAATGGCAGCTGCAAAAACCAAACATTAAAACCACCACAGTTTGCTCGTTGAACAATTAAGATCTGAAAAGGGTGTGTTGAGAAAATCCAATTAAACGCAAGGGTGTATTTATCAGATATCTAGCCTCCGCTTACCTTTGCATTTGTTGACGTCCATTGTTTCGCCGCAGGCGGTGGCGATTCTGAGACCCGAAGTGGTGTTGCCACCATAAGCCTCGAGAATTCCAGGCGTGAAGAAGAGGTTGCAGAGGCAGGCGAGCTGGGTGGCAACGGTCTGTTTGATGTTGGTGCAACACGTGGTGGACGGAGGATTCGTGTTGCTGAGGTAGTCTGCGCAGGGCACCAGGTCCTGAGCACAAGCCGGCGTCGTATCGTTTGACTGTCCAAAGCATCTGGTCATGCTCAACACCACAACCGCCATGGCCATGGCCAACATGAACATGTTGGAGCTGCCCATTTTCTTTTTCTGGTTTAGGTGTTGCTGCTTTTGCTCTCTGCGTGTTTATTGGAGAGAGATTTTGGTGGTGGCTTTGCTCTGCCTTCTGAGGCTTCCTGTTGGGGTTTTTATGTATACGTAATACAGCTGTTGGCACATGCGCGCGTTTTGGTTCGTGGAGAAAATATGTGACTCGCGTGAGTTGATAGAGCGTTGATCTACTCGCTGCTTAAATTATTATTAGTATTATTACAAAGGGTATTTGCTCAGCATTTTCAGCTGGAGGCTGGAAAATGGCAGCTGTTCAGGGTATTATCACATATTCAACATGGAGATTCACTATTATACCCAATATAAAGGTCCATATTATAAAAATATCTCATATGAAATGGACTTTAGAAACACACCCAAAGTCCATTTACAACATAACAAAAAAGCTTTTAACTTCTTATAAATTACAAAATTGCCATCAATTTCTTAAAACAAGTCCAACCCCAAAATCTCATAAAACTACCCAAAACACTCAATAGGACATCAAAGTAATTTAATAATCAATATTAAATTTAATAAGGCCAACTGTCATTTTTTGAGTATTTTTTTGGGTATGTTTATAGAAATTCAATTGTGTAAGGTTTATTTATAATATTAGTGCTAAGAATGGGTATATCACTAAATATCTCTTAATTTAAATCATACATGGAAGTTTACTCATTGCTAATTGATCAACATGGAAGTTTGCATTAATAGTTTAAATCATACTGGGTTTTAACCTATTGCTAATTGATGTTGAGGTGGATGCTCAAAGTATCTTATAACACTTTTTGTTATTTCTGGTCAATTGCCCAATGACATGCAGGATAATTTTTCCATATGTCCTTGCATTATTCGTCTGGAATATCAAAACAATGTTATCCATGTTACAATAAAGTTTTTCTGCTCCAATTGTGCTCTTAATTTTTAATTCAATTGTACTTTATAGTTTTGAGAGTTATAATGCTTAGGAGCCAATAACCAATTAACTCTTGTGATTTAGTTGTACTTCTCTTATCAATGTTAAAAGAGGTCCTAAGTTCAAAACCTTACACCCCATATACTTTTTTTTTTAATAAAAAAAGATTAGGAGTCTGTTCGCGCTAAATCTGAACAGATAAGAGTTTAGGCTAACTTACAAGTGTGATGGTGGTTGAGGATTTGAGTGACCTTCTTCCATGATGTCCGAAGGTTTGAGCAGGGGCTGCCCGAACTGAGGAGGGGATACCGGTGTGGTACCTGCCGAAGGCACTCCGATGCCAAAGTTAATAACTAAGAGCGATTCTATTAACAATGGAAGCACTAGTCAAGTCAGAAAGTCTTACCACTTGGCTGGGCCAAGGGGCTCTATTTATAGAGAGCATTTGTGATGCTCTTAGCACTTAGTTTCGATGTGGGACTCGAGGGAGTGTCTTCGGAGATCGACACGTGCTCTGACAGGTTCCGGTAGAAGTTCTGAGGTAATATGTCAGAAATGGATTGATGTGATGGTTGGTTGCTCGGCAATCCATGCCAAAGGTTAGCGAAGGGACCGATGGTGCATAACCGACCCCCTGAATCGGTAGAGCGTGCCGAACGAACATTCGGTATGGCCCGGCTGAGCTGGTCTCGACTTTGAGGGTGTTCCACGTGTCACGACGTGAGTGGGCGGTCAGATATGGTACAAACAGAGTCAATAAGAATAAACTAATTATGAAGAATATAATATCATGATGGAGTGGATATATCTTTTACAAGTTATTTTTTAAAATTTTTTTTTGTTGTTGTTGTTGGAGAATTATGGATTGCATTCATAATTCAGCTAAAAAAATCACAAGCTATAAAGGGCCAATACAAACTAGTCACAAAAAGCCATTACAAATATGAAGAAATCTAACATTAAAATTAAGACAATCTGGTGCACCTCTACCAATGATCATGCAAGACTAAAGAAACTCTGGCATAAGCATCCCCACTAAGATTGTAAACTCAAACAATCAAAAAAGATAAAGCTTGGAAGAACCAAACAAGAACAATACAAATAAAACTCTCACAAATGAGATGTGGAAAACTCGCACAAATGAGATGTGAAAACTACACAGAAACTCGTGACTTATTCCAAAAATAAAGAAACCAAATGACACCGGATTGCAACCCCATAGTCACAAAGACAAGCCACTGTATGCAAGCACCAATATATACAAGATCCGCACCAATCAATTTTCTTCTTTGACAAATAAAGCAAATATATCAAAAAAAGATAGATCCACAGAGATTTGTAACAGAATTACGCCATAAACGAGCCAACGAAATAGAGAAGGAGACGATGCCAAAAAAGACAAAGAGGGTGGAAAGGGGGGGGGGGGGGGGGGGGGGGGGGAGAGGTGGAGATGACAGGAAAAAGAGAGGAAGAAGAGACAAAAAGAC
The DNA here is from genome assembly GCA_903112645.1 of Prunus armeniaca. NCBI lineage: Eukaryota > Viridiplantae > Streptophyta > Magnoliopsida > Rosales > Rosaceae > Prunus > Prunus armeniaca. The sequence continues at coordinate 6,983,605 of CAEKDK010000005.1, read as the reverse complement.
AACGAAAACACACACCCGAAAATAGAGGCGGCTAAGAGTTTTCTCTCTTAAGGGTCGTTTGGTACGCTGGATTGTCATGGACTAGACTAAACATTGGGATTTTCTTGGATTGGATTGGCTTGGCATAAGCTGGATAAGCCTAATACTGCGTTTGGTGTACGATTGGATTAGGACTAAATTTTTTAATTTTTAGAAAGAAAGCAAATGAATTTTTTTATTTTTACTTTTCTTCTCTCTCCCTCTGCTCTTTCTTCTTCATCTTCTCTCTGCGTCTTTTATTTTTCATCTCTTCTTCTCCCTGCTCCCTCTCCTTCTCTTCTTCTCAATCTATATTCTCTCTTCTTCTAATTTCTACCCCACCTAAAAACATCATCTAGTTCAAATACTTTGGCTTTGGTGTGGTAAGTAATTTGCAGAAACAAATTTGAGGGAGAGGCAGGAGCTTAGACCTAAATCATGGCAGAAATCCATAGCCCACACCAAAATCATCATCCACAAAAAAACTTGAGAGAGAGAGAGAGAGGTAGAAGCAGACTCAAATTGATGAAGACCCAAAGCTAAATCGTGGAACAACTTCAATCACTGTGGTGGTCTGTCATCACCAACGTCGACTGCCGTCGCCGTCTGCCATCACTGTTGCTGCCTGCCATCGCCGTATGCAACCTATAGTCGATGGCTGTGATTGCCGTTTGGGTGGTCGGTGGTTGCCGCTGTTGCTTGGGTGGAGTTGGTTGCAGAGTTTTGGTCGGGACTAATAGTCCCTCATTTTCACATGGGTTTAGCTAAGAACACCTAAGAATGTGTTTTTGGTGGGCCAGGGATTACTAATCCCACTTAATATTAGGACCAGGTGACAACAAACATGGGATTAACTTTTAGCCAAGCCAATCCAAGCCAAGGAGGTGTAACAAACAAGCCCTTAGGGTTTCTCTTAGTTTTTTTACAAGTAATGTATAAGTGATAGGTTTAGTTTGAAAATAAAGACTACTATAAGTTTTTATATTTTTTTTTCCTGAGTGAATAACTTAGTGTTTAGTTAACAATATATGTAGATAAATCTAAACATGACGCTATTAATAAATTATTGGATTGGTCTTGAATCAAAATGATTAATTACACTAGTTAGGTTAGAGTTGATTAGCAATTGTCACCTTCCTTGTTAAATTAACAATGGATTACTAAGACATATAGTAGGTAGATGAGTAAGATTTAACATATTTCGTTTGGTATCACTAAAGAAGATTTACCCGTATTCAGTAGTCGCTTTATATTTTTAATGATTCATGGAAATGCCAATTCTGACTTCATGTGAACGTTTTGTGGAGATTTCTTGCAGATATATAAACAATAGATATTCAACATGCAGACCTCGGAATGCAACAATGGAAAGATGGTCCGAAAGTGCAAGCTAGATTCTGGACTTTTCGTGGATTTCCATCGAAATAGAAAATCATTCCAAGTTGGCCACCTTCAAGAGTTGAAGGAGAACTACAATCATGTGTGGGCAGCACATCATCCTCATTTCGTGAAAAAAGTAGCAAATTAAGGGATCATTAACAAATTAAATCGCATTAATTAATTAGTTAATTAATTAGATAGATAGACACCAACTCGTTTTTTTTATTTATTTCTTTAATTGTTTTCTACAAAATAGGGGAACAAACACGAGTTAAACTAATGTTAAGAGAAGAAAAACAATTTTTTAAATCTTTTTGGTATGTATCGCGCGAAGCGCGGGCGAGGAATCCTCCTTATTTTTCGGATATGTTGGACCCTTGCTCTCAGAAGAATGACAGGACTAGAGTAAAGAACGTGAGTAAAGTGCATAGAATTCAGTGCGGTGATGTGAAGAAAGGGAAGGGGCTATCCCTATCGGCCAATGAGAATCAAAGGCACTCAGCTAGAGTGGCAAGCCAACCAACAGAGAACACATAACTGAAGAGTAAGAGTGTCGTGGTCAACAACTCCTTACCTAGCCTGTACTAAACTTAATGCGTTTGGTTATGAAAGAAATGTACACTGACCCTTGGAGTGCGTTAAATTTTAGAGATATTTAGTGATATACCCATTCTTAGCACTAATATTATAAATAAACCCTACACAATTGAATTTCTATAAACATACCAAAAAATGACAGCTGGTCTTATTAAATTTAATATTGATTATTAAATTACTTTGATGTCCTATTGAGTGTTTTGGGTATTTTTATGAGATTTTGGGGTTGAGCTTATTTTAAGAAATTGATGGCAGTTTTGTAATTTATAAGAAGTTAAAAGCTTTTTTGTTATGTTGTAAATGGGTTTTGGGTGTGTTTTTAAAGTCCATTTCATATAGGGTATTTTTATAATTTGGGCCTCTATATTGGGTATAATAGTGAATCTCCCTGAATTTTATCACCCCATTTTTTTTATATGAATATTATTTTATATATTCAATAAGAGAATCAAGCGATAATAGCTCCAATAATTAAGAGTATTTATCAATACATCTCGATTCTTTATCCGATTTCCACCTCTTCTAAAATCGATTGCGTAAAATGAAGAAAAAACTTATGGATAAGTTCTTAGCTAGTAGAGAGAGAGAGAGAGAGAGAGAGAGAGAGCAAAAGTCAAAAGAGAAGTGTAGACTCTGAGATGTGAATGCAAAGACTTAGAAAATTAAGCCAAGTGAGGACGCGCTCATTATTTGCAGCTGTAGGATTATAATGCGGCATGCAATTTCGTCCCAAAAAGGGACAAATCCCCATCAAAATCAAAGAAAAGTTGGAAGCTCAAAGAAGTCAGATTACCGGGCCGGTTTGGTTCCATCTGTCTGTAGATGCAATTTAGGTCGATGCCCGAGTCAACAGGGACATGAGAAAGAGCTGATGTCAATTTGTTAGTTGTCAAGTGGATTTTGTCCACTACAAATTTAATTAAAATACAAAAAAATTATAGAATTTGAAAGAAGTTATGCGTGAGGTGGGGATCATGCATATTCTTATTCTAAGTGAAAGGAATTAAGAAAATAAAAATTAACAGAAGTTAAAATGTTATAACAATTTTTTTATATTAAGAGCAATAGTAATTGAACTTGTACCCGATTCGCATTTTGATTTAAAAATGGCTCTTGTTGTTGTTCCTCAATTTCACTTTCGTTAGCACTATTGGTCATGTCGTTGTAATATGTTTCATTTTTAGTCAAATTTAAAGGGAAAATTATCATTTTATATAGCTTTCACTATTGGAGCCAATATTCGAGTTACATGACTAAAATGTAAGTCGTTTATATATTTAGGGATCATTGCTCTTAAAAAACCTAGAGACTAAACTTGAAATGACCATTGTGCCTCTAAATTTAATAGAAAATTTAATGGATGACCAGCAGTACTAACAAAAATGAAGTTGATGGACTACGTCAACCATTTTTAAAGTTCAAGAACCAAACTACAAATTGGGTACAAACTCATGGACTATTGCTCCTAAAAACTCATTTTATTATTATTTATGCAATAAAATAAACTTCGCATAAACTTTTAGTTACATGCTTTGATGATTAAGAACCAACAAGAGATATTTAGTCATGTTGATGCTCTTTTTGGGATGGTCAACTTAGGTAGAGGAGTATCGAGTCTTCAGCAGGGGGAGAAGATGTGAACCTTCGGTGTTTGGAGGACCTGCAAAAGACAATGAGGAAGAAGCAATCGTCAAGCTTCGGACATCGGTGTGGTGTCTGTCGAAGGCTCTCAAATGCTTAAGTAAGCTATAAGTGGTAATTTTGGCAGAGTAACAGTAAATGTGAGAAAATAGTTATCCTTCTTACTTGGGCACTGTTCCCCATTTATAGAGAAGTGAAAATGAGAGTCTTGCACAAAGTTTCGATGTGGGACTTTGTGCAAGCTGCTATAAAGGTTACACGTGTCCCTGAAAATTAGGTTCGGTAGTCGAGAGCTTCGGCAGGTGGTTGCCACTTCAGAAGAGTGTCTTCCTTCGACCAGTTAGAAGGTGATGACGTCACTTATTTTCTAAGGATTTCTTTGTGTGTCCCTTTACGGTATTTCAGTAGGGGAGAAAGCGTGTCTACCTTGATGCCAGTTGTTTTGATACTGGATATACTCGATTGATTATGGTGTAAACAAGTCATATACCCATTCTTAGCACTAAAACTATAAATAAACGCTACACCATTTAATTTCTATGAACAAACCCAAAAAATGACATCTGACACTATTGAATTTAATTGTAATTATTAAATTACTTTGATGCCCCATTGTGTGTTTTGGGTTTTTTTTTATGAGGTTTTGGGGTTGAGTTTGTTTTAAGAAATTAATGACAGTTTTGTAATTTAAAAGAAGTTAAAAACCTTTTTGTCATGTTGTAAACGGGTTTTGGGTGTGTTTCTAAAATTCATTTCATATAAGATGTTTTTATAATTTGGGCTCCTATATTGGGATAATAGTGAATCTCCCAAAAAACAAAGTTGCCTCTTAAAAATCTTTTAGTTACCATGAGCTAAACAATAAATCATTAATCTTCAAATTTATTATTGTTTTTGCAATGAGAAGAACAAACAAACAAAGCAGAAAATTAAGTGATCCTTTTATTGTAACAATCAAAAGATTCTTATTTCATGGATATCCTTTTGTCGGTGTGACGAAATGTTATTTGATCAAATTTAAATTGTATATATATATGAATGACTTTTCTTTTTCTTCTAGGAAATGTTTTGAGTGAGACCAAGTCAGTTTTAGATTTTAGCGTTTGTTTTCGTGGGTTAAATTTAGTAGCTTCGAAGAGCTTTGAACATTGACCTTGACTCACTTGGGCTTGGTTTAGGTTTTAGTTTAATGAATAGAAGTATGAAGATGTGAAAATGACCAACTAGAAAACCATTAGATATTCTCATTATACCTTAGTTTCAACGTGAAATAAATAGGATCTAATGACCAAAGAAATGTAGACAAGTTGTTCCATGAAGAATAACAATATGTTAGAACTCACTATAGTTTCTTTCGACTCTCAGTATGAATTTTTCAATTTTGAGACAATCATTACCTTTCAAATTGTTTCTCATATTCAAAATCTTGAACTAATTTTTAAGGAACACTAAATATGTAACTTTACAATTTGCTGAAACATTCGAAAAAATTCCGACTTTTTCGAGTAGTAATAGATGTTGATATTTTTCTAAACAGAATTAGGAGGACATTTTATGAGTTGGGATTGAAATCCTATTATTCCGATTTGATCCGTCCAAAAATAAGGCCTAGTCCCCATAGTTCATCATTCAATTTTCATTTTTCTGATGGTCTTTTGAGAGAGCTCAATTACTTTACAAAGTGAGACCCAAATTAAAGCTACCTAAAACTTAAAACTCAAATTAAAGCCCAAACAAATCAAGAGGCTCCGCAAAGATGCTTCTAATTATTGAACCAGATAACGGTTGTGTTTCCCGCCATAAACATCGTTCTATTTACCTTCTGTGCCACCCAAACGGATAACAATACAAAACCAGATAGCAGAAACCAGAGGCTGAGCAGAGCGCTTCAAAACCAATGGCCGCCCTAAGCATTGGCATCGCCACCACCAGCTCAGCCTTACTTACAAGGCCGACACCGCGTAGTTCGAGGCCTACCAGAATTTCCTGCATTGGATGGGTACCCTTCAAACTCTGCTTCTCAAAAATTTCATGGAAATTCAAAGCATGGAATTTAGTATATTTTTTATTATCAATTCTTCAGTTTTTTTTTCGAATTTAATATTTGTTTGAATTAATCTAAGGAAGGACCCAGAAGGTGTATTGGGGCCGCCGCAGACGGGCCATTTGGCCCGAATAGAGTTCAAGAGGCGGATGGAAAGAGACGCCGATGCTCGAGAAGCCTTCGAGCGCCAAGTCATTGAAGAAAAAGAGCGCCGTAGAGCTCTTAGAGAAGTAAATTGAGAAATGGGTTTTGAATTTTCATGAATTGGTCCTTTGTTAAAGAAATAATTTTTAAGTTACTGTGTTTGTATTTTGTGTTTGATTGTTTTTCAGTCTCGGGCTGAGCCGGATACTGCAGAGGAGTTGATCGAGTACTTTCTCAACACTGAGGCACAGGAAATTGAGTTCGAGATTTCGAGGTTGAGGCCACGGTTAGTGCTTTAAAGTTTAAACCCATTTCTGTCTGAAGCCTGAAGAGAATGGCAAAGTAGGAAATGCATGCCATCTGTTTGAGGAGAAGCTTAAATGAATGTTAAAAATGATGGCAGCTCACATTTTCAGTGTCTGTGTTTGGTTCTATTGCATATAACTTAGAAATAGAAATGTTGTGATGGAGAATATTGTCAGTCGATGGTTACATAACTTTACTTGTTGGAGTTGTATCAATCTCAATTTTCCATCAGCTCCACAGGGTACATTTGAGCTGCATGTCAGATGATAGGAGCATAGGGTAGAACTTGCGCTTGCAAAAATCAGCTTACGAGGGAAGGGTGCGCAAGAGCTCACATACTAGCCCGAGATCTTTATTTTTTCAGTGTGGGATATTGGGATTCTAACATGGAACATATACGGACCTAATATAATGAATGGTTAAGATCCATATACCACATGAAGTGTAGGTTTTTCAATTCTAGGCGATATGCTCCACGGCTAGTTGAGAACTGACAATAATTAGAAAGTCATTTCATTCAGAAAATGCAGTTAACAATATTTTTTGCATTTACTTTTTGATATTTAATTTTCTTAAGTTAGATGAACTACCACTGAATTTTGAACCCTTAAACCCATCGTCTTCCACTCTTGTTCTTCCTTCCTAAAGGAAGGAAGTGCTATTAGCTTAAAATGGCAATAGCATTTACCATTGACTATTCTTATTGCACTCCAATTTATCTACTTTTTGTCTTGTCATTTGGGAATTTACTCTCTCAATGAGCATTATACATATCTTTTGTAATTTTTGTCCATGAACTTCTGCCTTACTTCCATTCTTTTCCCCTTACATATGTTCTATGCAGATTGGACAAGGAATTTTTCTCACACCTTCAATATGAGCTAGGTCAGCTTCGGTTTGCTGTTTCAAAAACTCAGGTTCCTCACTGAAACTATCTATTTGGGTCAATTTCTGAAACTATACAATCAGGCTCCTCACTGAAACTATACGTTCGGTTTGCTGATGATTTTTCTAGGATATAGAGGATAGATTGATTGAGCTGGAAGCACTGCAGAAGGCCCTGCAGGAAGGAACAGGTCTGTTTAATTTCACAAACGTTTGTGATAAAGACTTGGTGTTCTTACCTGCTTACTAAAATGCTCCATTCTCTGTTACAGAGGCATATGACAAAATGCAAACTGACCTCATTAAAGCAAAGCAGAGTCTAACCAAAGTCTTGACTTCAAAGGATGTAAAAGCAACTGTATGTGCTGCTCTTTTCACTCATGAAGCAATGAAGTTTAACAGTTATGTAATTTGTGTTGCTCAACTAAATTATCCTTGACAATGCAGTTACTAGAGATGGTTGAGCGCAATGAACTTAATAGATCCTTCTTGACACTTCTTGATGAAAACATTGCAAACGCACACAAGGGCAACCAGGTAAATCACCTTGGGAAAACTTCTTTCATATTGCCTGAGTTAATTCATTTCATTCTTTGTTTGTAATTTCGACTTGAGGCAGATACATTGCAAGTTCCCTTACAAAACATAAAATTTTCACCTTTAACATGCTATTACTCACTAGCCGTGGGACCATTTTTTTAGTACCAGAAAAATAGGGTAGTGGATGTTCTGATGAAATTTTAAACTACTGCAAGTGAAGGTAGAATATCTAAAACAGCACTTTCTCTTAGTCACGTACTCAACTTAAAAAATGCAATTTAGTTCCTTCTTCTGTCCCCTCACCGCTAATTGATGAACCAAAAGTCAGTTTTTGTATGAAGAAAAAACTGCCTGAATGCTAACCTAGTATGCAGAAATTATAAAACGATTGCTACTTTGTTGGACTGATCCACTCTTGCCTAGACACATCGGGTTACTTGCTTGAGATGGCCCGAGAAGAGTTCACATAGAGAGGATTTAGAGGAGTAGTAAAAGTGCAAGTGGTTTGCTGTTGTGAAACTTAATCAAACGTAACTTTATTTTGGTCTCTTCATTTGTACCTGAATTCAACTTCTCGTAGAGGTAAAAATCTTCTTTGCATCTAAGTACACCAATCACAGGTCCACTTATCCTATATACTATTTGAACTCCTATAGTTGATGAATTCTTGACGCAGACGCACCGAAAAAAAAACAAAGAAGTTAAATGTTTATTCAGTAACTGTAACTGCATCCATGGTGAATTAAAATCTGAAGATCTATGTCAATGTTAAATTATGACTTGCAGAAGCAAGCAGCTGATTTCATGGAAAAGCTTCGTGGGGCTGTTCTCAAGTACATGACAGTTTAGTGCTGAGGTGGTAAATATTAAGCGGTTGATTAGTCTCTTAGATGAAGTTTTTCTGACTTTGATTGTCCACATTGTGTTGCCACACTACATTCAGTAGATTATGTTTTTAGACTACCAAAAAAAGGGGAAATTGTAAAACATTGGGAGTACTATTGTATCAATAAATGTTTTTATATGCTATATACATCCTAGATCTTTCTACTATAATGGAGAAATCACAAAATTCAGAATCATCATACCGTAGGATGAGACTGATTTATAACAACAAATTAAATAAGGCTAAATCAAGTGTGAAGTCATAATCTATTGATGTGTATTCAGTGAAACAATGGTTATGGAGTCACTGTCTTTAATTTTCTTGTTCAGCAAAACAACTTTGTAATTTATCGTTTTTATTTTTATTTTTGATGTTTTCATGTTGGTAGTTGATTAATTCATAGAAGCTGACAGTGGATGTCCTTTTGATTCCTTGAGAACCAGTGATTATTGGAAAGTGGTCACTGATTTGGAAAGCACTGAACAGGCATAAAGTGAAATGCAGTACAATGTGTGGCACAGGAGTTTCTGCTTTTTTCGCATGTATGCCAAGCAATCTTTCTATTAGAGAGATGCTCTTGGAGGCTATTGGTTGGTCGTGTAAGAAGTCTATGCTTGAAACTTGGAACAGAACTATGCCTTAGTTTCCTCTCTCTACAATTAGGTGCGAGAACAACTTAGGGTAGAAAATAGCATCTGAAGATTTTGCACACACAAATCCAGCCACAATGATTGGTCAAGATTTAAGTGTGAAATAATGTCCCTTTGTGCGGTTTTTCGGCATTTTACGGGGTGCAGATTGAGTACGCGCTTGCCACTACTCGGTTTGAATAAGCGTAGGTAGAACTAAAGAACCAAAGAATTGCAAACACTAGTAGTACAATGATTGAGAAAGCACTTGAGGAACAAGTAACGATGCTAGTTACAAAAACTTAAGGGGTTATATGAATAAAATGTCAACGTTCTTCTAATAGAAGCGCTTCTTGAGCAGAAGTGCTTCCTGCAGAAGCAGTCCCAAACAGACTTAGATGATTTAATTTATCTTTGATATCCTTTACGCACTTAAGATTATGCGATGTCCACAACCTTTGCCTTGTCTATTAATTTCTAAGTGCCTCAGTCAGTGCCCTAGCCGGGTTTCGTTCTCAAACAACGACATGTAGGCTTTTGCATAATGCATGATCACTTTTTTCTGTGTGCGCACTTAGATGAAGGTGGGTAATATAGTATGCAATAGGGTTTTGAGAAAGTTGCCATTTAGTACAATCTATCAATAATTTATGTATATAGTTATTAGCCCTTTTGTATCATGATCTGCAAGTTGCTTAATAATATAGTTATTATTACTCTTCAATTAATTATTGACTAATTGTTAGGTGGAAAATCACACAAGTTCAGCCTTATTTAACAGTATTTCAACACTAGATTAATGTCTGTTGGTCAAATTTTACTTTGATTATGCTTTTGGCCCAAACCCTATTGAAATCAATGAGATAAAGTAGATTAGGTGCTTTGGAATTTAAAAGGGTTAGGCTTGCATTTACTCCAAACTTCTACAGTAGAGGAGATGAGAAGATGAGGATTTAACCGAAGAAAACTGGTGATCTTAAATTCCTTGCAACCAAACAGGGTGGAAAAAAAGTAAAGAACAACAAAGAGACTAAGAGGAAAAAAAAATAAACGGAAGGCAGTAGAAGCAGCTAAAAGAAAAGTAGGCATGTGACTACTTTTATTTAATCTCCAAGGAAGATTTTAAAAAAACTTCTAAAAATTCTCTCTATATAACTCACTATCTTTTTTTGATTCCATGCCATTCAAATCCTCCTGTCCCTCTCCATATCTTTGCAGACATGGCAAGACTTGGTGTTGGCCTTTCCTTTTTGGTTATCTTCCATATTCTTCACATGTTTGGTGCAGCAGACTCCACCATTGCCAGACACTCAAGCCCCACAGCTTTCATCAAAGCCGCATGCAGGGCCACTGATTATCCTGCACTGTGTGTTCAAAGCCTTGCAGGCTACGCAAGTGCCATCAGACATAGTGAAAGACAGTTAGCTCAAACTGCTTTGACAGTGAGCCTAGCCCGGGTGCGGTCGGCTCAATCCTATGTGGCCAAGTTGACTAGAGTCAGGGGGATCAAGCCTAGGGAGTACAGAGCTGTGAAAGACTGCATAGAGAACATGGGTGATAGCGTCGACCGGCTTGGCCAATCGGTTAGGGAACTTGGCCAGACCGGTGGAGCCTTTGGCCAGGACTTCATGTGGCACATGAGCAATGTGGAGACTTGGGTTAGTGCTGCTCTCACTGATGAAAGCACTTGTCTTGATGGGTTTTCTGGTCGTTTCATGGATGGGAATATAAAGACAGCTATAACAAGAAGGATCAATAATGTTGCTCAGGTTACTAGCAATGCATTAGCCCTGGTTAATCGCTTCGCTGCAAAACACAGGGCAGCCTCAGCTGCCAAGCAGCCTTAGATTTTGATTTTGTCTGGTTGTATAATGTAAATGTGAAATGGTATTAGTAGGGTTTGTGCCTGGTTTAGATCTTGCCTCTGAAAGTCTTGTTCTTGTTGGTTGATGTGTAAAATGAAACAATCTCTCTCTAGGGCCTAAAGTTTTGTACCAAGATCTTCTGTCTTGTGTAATATATGGACTCTGTTTTTTTTTCTTTTTAAATATCTACTTATAAAATCAGTCATCAATTTGAACTCTGTTGAACTCAAACTGGAAGAACATGAGTTCACAACCTGATTTTCATGTTCACCTGGATGAGCTAAAGCATCCCTCATTTAGCTTTCTTTTAAAATCTGATATGATGATATACACAGATTTAGCTTTTAGCTTTTCTAGAAAGCAATTCCTGGAATCTTCTTGTCAGTTCATTGTCTGTTCCGCACAATACAATCCATGTGGGTTCCATTATTGTGTGGTGAATCATATATATATATATAACGAAGCAACACACGAAAGCTCATCATGCCAAGGAGAGGCAGGGGACAGTGGTTAAAGCAATGGCAAGCATCATTTCAATGTGATTAGCTTTGGACGACCAAATCTAGTGTTATGAATGCAAATCTTCTAAAGATTAATAAAATACAAAATTTGAGCGAGCCTTATCCTTTCGTGAATGGAATGGGATGGGACATGTTGATTAAATTTTTTCACTTGAAAGTTGAAACATTGTGGAATCAGCAAAGCTGCTTCTGATTAGACGTGTGCTTGAAATACTACCAAAGTGCCTAATTAAGCTTAGGAAGAATCAGCCTAGTCATATTGATTGAGCATGGAAAGGAAGATGAGGGCAAAGGAGAAAGTTCCATTTGGTAATTGATCTTGGAGATTAGTGGGTTGACAGAGACCATGCTGGGAAGCCACCTACTTACGCATATGAATTGGGAACCATTAGTTTATTGAAGGTCTAAATACATCCTCAGTCCCCATAAAAATGACTTCCATAAAAGTGACTTGTGGACAATGTCATGTGAAGATCATCTGCCATGGATGTCACATGTATGTACCTCCCTTCTTTGTTAAAATGACGGATTTTGTATTGATATTTTAGATAATAATATTGATAATGTGTTTTGTTATTGACAATGATATCGACACATTACCAATACCATAACATCAATATTAAAGGAAAAGGGAGGCAGAACAGAAGGGTGCAGTAAATCACACACTGTGCCTAAGAATCCTAAATTTATATAAAATATTTATTCAATGAGGAAAAAGAAGTTGTAGAAACTGGTGTAGATAAAGATCCCCATGCATTTCCTTTTGTTCAGGCTTCACAGCAGCTAAGAGTTGGAATTTGCGTACGATTAAACTGTACTCATGATGCTTATTAGTGGTGGTCACAGCAGGTTTGTTTACTGGTTTGATTTTTTATTTTATAATATTTATCATCATATCATCGAGGTTCCACTAAAAACAAACTGTTAGACAGTAATTCATCAGGGTTTAGAGGTATATAACCACTGTACAATATTGTATTCTCAAGACATGGTTTTGGTGATACCAAGCTAATTTTAAAAAAAAAGAAACATGCTTAGCCAAATTTGCAGCTAGAGCTTGTGTTTTATCATACACAAAAGAGATCCATTTGGGATTTGTTCTACCAGACTTTGTATGCACTTTCCTATCAGGCATAATTACTGCAGATACAGTCAGCTGGTTCAGAAAAAGTCATTTGTCCTCATACACAAAGCCAAGGATAAGATCAAATCCCACCTTTCTTAGGATTTTGATGGGGAAATTAAAAAAGAAGATCAAAGTTATTGTCTCTCATATTAGGATATATATAATCAATTAAATATCTCTAGTTTAAACTATCACTTATAATGATTATAAAAAAATAAAAATAAAAATAAAAATAAAAAGAAGACCAATTCTTCTTTCTAATCTCTTGCTTTCCACATGGGATTTTTCAGCATCAGGTAATCAAGAGCATGATTAAATTGTTGCATTATTGAAAACAATTAACAGAAGTAGCTATCCCATATTTATGAATCCAAACTAAGACAAACACATCCCCATCAATCACTTTGAAAATTCTTTTTATGTCCAAGAGAACAATGTTTAGAGAAAGCAATTGGGCAATTTGCAATGGCCGACTTCAAAACCCAATTAGAAACGTGCACGATTCTCTGCTGCTAAATCCTGAGTAGGATTAACAGCAAAGTATCCGTCAGTGTGATGCATTAGGTGTCTTATTTTGACTTAGTCAAGATATTTATGTAGTTTTTTTTTTTAATATGGAAAATGAATCTGCTAAAAAACAAATGAAGATAATTAAAAATTAATATTGATGATGTTATGTTTGGCCTCTACCAATTTTCCAAATTTTTAATGATTGAGTTATCACTATGTCCGAAAGGGGAACACATTCTGAACTAGATGCCCTTGAAATTTTCCAAGAATCCATCTCATCAAGCATTTTCCTCCCAATAAGTGGGAACCACAAAGCTTTAGGTTTTCTATATATAATCAGAGAACCCTTTGCTTTGCTCTACACATTCATCAAGCTCTCAAACTTCATCAATGGAAGGTTATCTTATGCCTGCACTACTATTAGCTCTGCATATTCTCCAATTATTCAATCACATAAACCCCTGCACAGCCACTGGCAAAACAAACACTCAATACATAAAAAAATCATGCAGTGTCACAATTTATCCTAGATTGTGCTACCACAGCCTCTCAATCTATGCCGGAAAGATCAAGACCGACCCGAAAGTACTAGCTCATACTGCACTCAATGTGACCCTTGCAGCCACCCAAGAAAGTTCTGTGATAATGAGAAGGTTGTCAGAAATCCATGGTTTGAAGCCTATAGAGACTGCAGCAGTGCTTGATTGTATGGAGGAGATTGGTGACGCTATCGACGAGCTTCAACAGTCCTTGGATGAGCTTGGTCATGTAGGTAGAGGCTCAAATTTCTGGTTTCAAATGAGTGATATTCAAACATGGGTTAGTGCTGCGTTGACAGATGAGGATACCTGCATGGATGGGTTTGAAGAGCATCATCTGAGAGGCAGGGTGGAGGCTGTTGTCCGTAGGTACACAGTGAATGTTGCACATCTGACAAGCAATGCTTTGGCACTCATCAACAGCTATGCCTCATCTAAAGCTGCCTTGCCTTAGATTCTGTTTGGTTCTCGGGAAAGGTACAAGGGAAACAAATTTTCTTAGCACTCAAGAAAAATAAGCCCCAATATTTTAGTCTCTTAGCTGCTGTCAAATCCATGTAAAAACCTGAAAAACATAATCATTTGATATAAAAGCTGCTAGAAATGTGAGAGGGTGGGAAGTTGCTTTTGGATTGCATGTGTGTGATCGAGTGTTCTAGTAAAGAAGATCAACTCAATGTTTTTGTAGAAGTCATTTCCTTTTGGATTGTGGAATATTGGGATGTAAATAGCCAGATATATACTACACCTGAATGAATATCAAGCTGTAAGTTTTTTTGGGGTATTTTTTTTATGTTCTGATTTCATACGAAGAATTACAAACAAAAAATCTGAAACAAACCCCAAGCAAAAAGCTTATTTTTCACGTCAATTGAGATCATAACAGGATGATATGACTCATGGATATATGGCTTTTGCGTGCCAATAAAGTCAAAGAATGACACGCCTGGGCCCTTTTCTCATTCATTTTCATGAAAGGAATGTTAAAACTCTTTGGTTTGAAATACGAGACTCTGCTTATTGGTCCTCATTGACGGTCAGAAAGTAAACCATTTAATTTAAGGCTACAATTCATGCAGCTGGTTTTGAGGTAACAAAGTTTCTACAATTCATGCAGCTGGTTGTGTGTATACTCTAATCACCTCTTGCTTAGCATAAATTAGTGGCATCTAAATTTCTACGTTTTGTACCTTTAGCTAGGGTAAAATTGGCGGGGGCTTCAGTGGGAAATCTATGTTAGGCAGGGTTTGGAGGTAACAAAGTTTGCAAGGCATGACAGGGACTTGTCAATAATTACAGATCAATCATTTGTTTTATTACTCGATATAAAACTGCTCTACACATCATCTTTTATATATAAATTATAATAAAACGATAAATGGTAACAGTTATTTTACCAGCAATCAGATCCTTTACAACCATTGAACCATAGTTTATGAGTCTGAGAGAACCTTAGTCAGGGTGCTCTGTATTGATGCAACAGAATCTATGGCAGATTTTGTGAGCCAGCTGATTCCTACTTTAAGCCTATGCTCATCAGTTGGTAATCGAATCAAGTATGCTAATTTCCTCGCGGTATGGCCAATAGGACCTTCTAAAGTTAGCCCCTCAATGAAACTTGGAGAGATAGCTGCATCATTTCTCCCCAGAGTTATCATCTCACCTAAATTCTGAAACCTAAATGGCAAAAGAGGACGGTCATTGATTGCAGCCCACAGATTCCAGCCAGCAAAGTCCGCTTGCTGAAAAGCAACCTGTGCGGTCGAAGGAAGTAGCCTTCCACTGGATTCCCTTAAAGCACAAGAATCACCAACTGCAAATATGCGTGGGTGGCCGTTAACACGAAGAGTTTCATCTGTTTCAGCTTGTCCCCGGGCATTTAAGGGAAGGTCATAGGGCCTGTCACGGGGTTCCAGCTTAGGAAGAAGAGATTTATTCCCAACAGTCCATAATACAATATCTGCTTCCACAGTTTGACTTTGTAATCCCCTTTGAGCAGGTTGAAGTTCCAATATATATTTCTCAGAATCATGTTGAGCAACACCTATGCTCTTTGTTGGCTTTTCTGAAGCTTCCAGATCAACATCTCTACGAATACAACGGACAACATAACCCAACAAAAGTTCAACTTTCCTGGATGAGAGAACTTTAATTGCAGCTTCCCTATTGCCAGGTGGGGCATTCGGGCAGATTGTGGTTTCCACATTAATTGCTTGTACTGTACCTCTATCCTGCAGTCTCTCTGATACGGTGGCAGCTAACTCAACTCCAGAGTAACCACAACCAACCACAGCCACACGAATGGCAGATTCTTTACGGAAGTTCCTCCTCTCCAATGTTCTTAACTTATGATCAACTTTACGAGCATCCTCCAGGGTGGAGAATGGCAATGCGAACTCTATTGCTCCTGGTACAACATCAAGCTTAGCTTCAGCTCCCAAAGCAAGAACTAGCCAGTCATATTCAACAAGGAGACCACTTTCAAGCAGCACAGATCCCCCACGACTGGATTGCGTAGGTCCATTCACTTCCAAATGATCAGAGGGGTATAATAGTTTGGCCTTGTCTTGAAAAAACAGCACACTTGTATTTGCCAGCAAATCTGAAAAACGAGGAGCTATCTCCCATGCATCTACTTCTCCAGACAGAAGCTCATACAGCATTGGCTTAAAAACAAAGCGTTCAGACTGGTCAACAAGGATCACCTGAGGTTTCTTGTCATCAGGCCATTCCAAAGATTCTAGTCTTAACGCAGTATATAGACCTCCAAACCCACCACCTAGTATACATACCCTTGGTCTCTTCTTATCTGGCCAAGAATATAACTGAGGTGCAGTTTCAGCTTCAGGTATCTCTGCAACATTTCCATTCGTCCCAGAGGCACTGGAAGCAACAGCAAACCGAAATCCTTTCTGTTGAGAACTCGCAGATAATGATATGTTGGTCTCACCACATCTTCTTGAGAAACCAGGAAATAGTCTAGCCAAGTGCTTTGCCCTAGAATTGAATGGTACAAAACTTGCTGAAGCAGCTAATGCAACTGATGACATCATTTGAGCTTATCGCTGTAATAATAAAAAAGATAGAGCCAACTGAACTTCCCATTTTCTATTTCCATAGTTTTATAAAAGAGGGATCCATTGACATCATGATAAGGCAACATGTATAACCATATTAACATGAATTCCTATGGAAATAAAATAATAAGTTGTCAAGCTAAAAGTAAACAAGATAAAATGTTAATCATTGATATAAATGTGCAGGAGCAGAACCAAGATCACTATTTGGGGTGTGCCAAACCAAATTCATCATCTTACATCCACCAAATTCCCCAATTATTAGTCAAAAAAGATAGGCATTCTATCAGTAAGAAAACAGGAACAAATCAAATGCACCCTAATAGCAGATTAGCACCAGAATTATCTATCACAAGACCAAATGCAAAAAAACCCACAATATCCAAAAACAGATAAGGAACCAAGCAATCAGCAAATCAGAAACACAGCAGGTTCTCAATTCTAAACTCACACAGCAAACAAGAAAACCATAAACTTCTAAACAAATTTAAAAAGGAAAAGAAAGGAAATTAACAAATACCTTTTTGTGGGTAATGCGTTACGTCATCACTGCAAAAGACTGGAGAAGAATTGGAGGAGAAGAACTGAAGAAGAATATGGAAAGCGGGCAGATGAGACTGAGAAAGAAGAAGGCGGGTTGGGCTTGGGGCTTAGAGATGGGTTATGGGCTTTACCGGAACACGTGCATTGCTCCTATCTGCAACTTTGCATGGACCCCAATCCGATTTTAGGATATTATACGTGGCAGCTTCGCAGCCCTTGTTCTCCTCCAAGGCTAACATTTTTTAACAAGATTTATTTTCTTTGTGCAGAAAATAAAATAGACTAATTTAACATCAATAATTTAAATAATAATTAAAAACCTAACATAAAAAAGTTCCATGTCATACTTGGTTTTTATTTTCAATTATGAATAAATTAGGGTTAGAATTTTCTTTCGTATTCTAATTTAGTCGAAATTTATCAACTAATTTTTAATTTAGTGATATTTTTCTTTTTAAAGATGAAAAAGATTTTGTGTTTAGCCGATGATAGAAAGATATTCAAAAATGTAGAATTAAATATATAAAATTTAGCTAAATTATGTGGAGATTAATTATGTTAGGTAGTATATTGGGGTGAAGGGCAAAAGTATTATTCCATTGATTTATGTATTTATATTTTAATTATTGGTGCATTTTCGTTCTTCAAATTTATGAAATTCCAAAACTATCTTAAGGTCCAGAATGTCCTGAACAGAAAGCTCCCTAAAGACCCAAACGCACAAGCACCTCTTGGTTTTTCGTTATCCCCAACTCACCACGCTTCCACAACCCAAACCCATACGGGTTATATCAGGTAGGGCGCCAAAACACCCCCCAACGAACCTCTCTCTTTGTCCCTCTCTCTCTCTCTCTCTCTCTCTCTCTCTCTCTCTGTTTCTCTCTCACACACAAACAGATAAGAAAAATGGCTACAGAGTCAGTGAGAGTGTACAGTTTCAGCTTCAATGGGTCTCAGACAAGGCCAGCCATTCCTCTCTCGCCAGCTCGCTTTCTGGGTCTTCGTCGCCGACCCTCTTCTTCTCTCACCTCATCTTCGCTTTCCCACTTCTTTGGGAATGTGCGGCTAAGCAGTTCCAACTCCTCAAAGCTCTCTATTTTACGCCAACAGAGCCGAAGAAACCTCTCTGTTGTCGCTATGGCTGCTGATGGTATTTTTCTCCTCCTGTTCTATCTCTTTCTATTCTTTAACTGCTACTATCTTGTTGAATTTTTGTTCTTTAAAGTGTTTTCCGGGTATCCAATTGCCCAGGTTGTTGAATTTGGGTTATTCTGTGAGATTGTATTCATTTTGTTTTGGTTCTTAGTTTAAGTGAATCAGAGTGAATATTTATAACCAAAAGCATGATCTTTTAAGTTATAATAATTGACCCTCATGTTTTGTTTAGGACTTTGCTATTCTAATATGTCTTCTTGAGAAGATATGGACCGTATGGTTTATGTATTCCATTGTTATCTACTTCTCTGACTTCATTGTCAATTTGCAACCCGATTAGCGTAGTGTCTTCCCGCTATATTGTAGTTTAATTTAAGTTTATTGAAGGAGAGTAGATGAATGTTCTATGCATATGAGTTTGACATCCATTTAATTGTCTCTGGAACTTATAATGATATGAATTCAATCTTTTGGAATGTGCACAAATGTTGCCCTTCCCAACAATTCTGGGAGTTAGCATCTCCATGGTTATTTAGCTACTTTGATGTTAGATGGGAACACAATATTAATGTTTTTACTGTCTTTCCAAGGGCATGTTATAACTCAACGGTGTTCCATAATAATACATTTCTTGGGGTTTCTTTAACTGACTTTATAACTATGTCTGAAAACTCTTTGTACTTTTTTCAGTTTGCTTTTGATTTTTGTAAAAATGTTAGTTTATCAGCTGACGTAGCAGAGCTGAATATATTTTATTTGTTTATCTGTATGACAGATGGAAAGCGTGCAGTGCCATTAGAAGATTATCGCAATATAGGAATTATGGCTCACATAGATGCGGGGAAGACTACTACAACTGAACGGATTTTGTTTTATACTGGAAGAAACTATAAAATAGGGGAGGTGCACGAAGGAACAGCAACTATGGACTGGATGGAGCAAGAACAAGAAAGAGGCATTACCATAACTTCTGCTGCAACCACAACATTTTGGGACAAACACAGGATTAACATTATTGATACTCCTGGCCATGTTGACTTCACCCTTGAAGTGGAGCGAGCTCTCAGAGTATTGGATGGTGCTATATGTTTGTTTGACAGTGTTGCTGGTGTGGAACCTCAATCTGAAACTGTGTGGAGACAAGCTGATAGATATGGAGTGCCCAGAATTTGCTTTGTCAATAAAATGGATCGTCTTGGAGCAAACTTTTTCAGAACAAGAGACATGATAGTGACAAACTTGGGTGCCAAACCACTTGTACTTCAAATTCCAGTAGGTGCAGAAGATAATTTTAAGGGAGTTATTGATCTCGTGAAGATGAGAGCTATACTTTGGTCTGGAGAAGAGTTGGGTGCGAAATTTGTTTACGAGGATATTCCATCTGATCTTCTGGAGCTGGCTCAAGAATATAGGTCACAGATGATAGAAACCATTGTTGAGTTAGACGATGAAGCTATGGAGGGCTATCTAGAAGGAGTTGAACCTGATGAAGAAACCATTAAGAAATTAATTAGGAAGGGAACCATCTCAATTAGTTTTGTGCCAGTGTTATGTGGCTCAGCTTTTAAAAATAAGGGGGTACAACCTTTGCTTGATGCTGTCGTGGATTATTTGCCTTCACCTCTTGACGTGCCACCAATGAAGGGGACTGATGCAGATAACCCAGAAATCATTATTGAGAGGGCTGCAAGTGATGATGAACCATTTGCTGGGCTAGCATTCAAGATCATGAGCGATCCATTTGTGGGATCCCTTACATTTGTGAGAATCTATGCAGGAAAGCTAGCTGCTGGATCCTATGTACTGAATGCAAACAAGGGAAAAAAGGAGAGGATTGGCAGACTTCTAGAAATGCACGCAAACAGTAGGGAGGATGTTAAGGTAGCTTTAGCTGGTGATATTGTTGCGCTTGCAGGCCTAAAAGATACCATTACAGGTGAAACATTGAGTGACCCTGAGCATCCTATTGTGCTTGAAAGAATGGACTTCCCTGATCCTGTAATTAAGGTGGCAATTGAACCCAAAACTAAAGCTGATGTTGATAAGATGGGAGCTGGTTTGGTTAAGCTTGCTCAAGAAGACCCTTCTTTCCACTTCTCACGGGATGAAGAGATCAATCAGACAGTTATTGAAGGGATGGGAGAATTGCATCTTGAGATTATTGTTGATCGGCTCAAAAGGGAATTCAAGGTCTGTATCTGCTACTCCATGTTATTTCTGATTCTTTATTTTCCAGCATAAAGATGTTAGATATTGTTTTTATTCGTGTTTGTTTTCTGTTTTGGTATATTGTCTTAATCTCACCTATGTTATGCTTGTATCTTATGTGTACAGTTATTCTCTGTACAGGACTTCCGTTCTTTATTAAAGAACAGATGTCAATTCATTGTCGATAATGTGTCAATAACAAAACGGGCCAACATGTTATCAATTCATGATTGACAATATTGATACAAAATCCGTCCTTTGGCAAAGGAGGGAGGTCCTGCATAGAGAATTTCAACTTCTGTATGTGTGTATAAATATTAGTTTGCATCTACCTACAGACATAAGCATTTTATACACCTTTTTGAGTTTTTGTGAAACTGATTTGCACACAGACGTGATCCTTTTCTAGATTTCACTTGAAATGCTATATTGTGGTTTCTTGAAAATTTTCAATGAATGAATCCTTTGGATGTATTGCTGATTTGAATTTTCATAACTGGGGTTGCTTCATCTGTACAGGTTGAAGCCAATGTTGGAGCACCCCAGGTAAATTACAGGGAAAGTATTTCCAGGGTTGCAGAAACGAGGTATGTGCACAAGAAACAATCGGGTGGACAAGGTCAATTTGCTGATGTCACCGTGCGGTTTGAACCCATGGAGCCTGGTAGTGGATACGAGTTCAAGAGTGAAATCAAGGGAGGTGCTGTGCCAAGAGAATACGTACCTGGGGTGATGAAAGGATTAGAGGAGTGTATGAGCAACGGTGTGCTTGCAGGCTTTCCTGTCGTTGATGTACGCGCTGTACTAGTTGATGGCTCTTACCATGATGTCGACTCAAGTGTGTTAGCATTCCAATTGGCAGCCAGAGGAGCTTTCCGGGAGGGGATAAAGAAAGCTGCCCCGAAAATGCTTGAACCGATAATGAAAGTCGAAGTTGTTACACCTGAGGAACACCTGGGAGATGTGATCGGTGATCTCAACTCAAGGAGAGGTCAGATCAACAGCTTCAATGATAAACCTGGTGGTCTCAAGGTATGTCTAAAGACTCATGACCGGATTATGTGATGTTAGTGGCCTTCAAATTGTTTCACCGACTAATCGAATTACTATTATGTTGCTAATAATCTGTATTTTTGCAGGTGGTTGATGCGCTGGTTCCTCTTGCAGAGATGTTCCAATATGTTAGTACACTGCGGGGCATGACAAAAGGTCGTGCATCCTATACCATGCAATTAGCTAAGTTCGATGTTGTTCCTCAGCACATTCAGAACCAGCTTGCTGCCAAGGAGGAAGAAGTTGCAGCTTGATTTTGTTTCCCTGTGTAATCAGGGACCACTAAAATATTTCCCGACTCATTATTTAAGATCCAAGAAAAACGAGGGTTGTTCTTCCTTATTTTTCATTTTTATTTTTAACTCTGTAGCAAAAGACGTAAAAGAGTGCATAGCAATTTTTCCTCGAAAAAGGACGCTACGGTTTTGATCTTGACAAAATCTTAAGACCAACACAAAATATGCAATAAAAATTGTAATTCTGCACAATTTTGGTCATCCGACTCTTGCTTGCGGGGCACAGCAGAAGATGGAGAAATGGGCATTTGGCCTCATTCCCATTGTTGTGTTTCATTGTAACATAGTTACTTGCTCCGCAAGAGCCAATATAAGCCAAAAACCACCACGCCCATTTTTGAACAATAAATAATACCACACCTTAATTTTGTTGCACACTGAGAGAGCATGAGAGATAGAGAGAACACTGAGAGAAAGCAAGAGAGAGAGAGATCTAACATATCAAAAACATCCACACTAGTATTGAAACGCAAAATTTTCCAAAATGAAAAGTTGTGAGCTAATTACTCAAAATGGACATCGGAAAGTTACAGTTTGAATGAGCAAAGGCTTCTTTTTTACGTGATTGTATCTTTCCTTTAAGTTCATCTAAGCTGGACAATTCCAGCACTGACCAGCTTCTGGATCTTGTTCATCACCATTGGGTTCTTTGTGTGTTCCTGAGCTGCCTTGGGATTTTCCTGGAAATCAATCAACACCTGAACACATCCCAAAAAAAAATATAAATTAAAATTTAGCCCCTTCATACGCCACACATAAAAATGAAACTGAAATAACAAGTTAACATCCGAAGCAAACGCTCTAAATTATGCTGACCTGTCTCATAACAGGATCTTGGAGGATATTCTGAATTTCTGGGTCCTGCATTCCTTTAGCCTGCAAGAAGCATCAAATTCAATAACATATTCCAATCTCAAGGAATCCACTCAGTGTCGAAGAATGTTCAAGAAAGCCATACCTGTCTCTCCTTCAATTCATCGGGACTTAGATCCCCACGGCTAGCTTTGTTGATTTGCTGAACACATCTGCAATCAATTTCAAATTGTCACATACATTTAACATACAGTTAACATGAAGTAGAATTCAGAACAGCAAATTCTAGTCTTGTAAACACACCTTCGCACACCATCAAGCAATTCCTGGTTGCTAGCATCATGTTTTAACCCCTCCTGGTATGTTTCCAAAGCTTTCTCATATTCTTTCATGAAAAACTGGACAGCACCTTTTCTGGTATAACCCTTTGCAAAGGTTGGATCAAGCTCAATGCACTTCTCTGCATCCTTCAATCCCTCGGGCATTGCCCCGAGTTTTGTATAGCAAGCAGCTCTGTTACTATATGCCTGCAACACCATATAACATGTCACAAAATATTAAAAGCAATTTGGATTATCAACTATAAGTACATTGGAGGTTCTCCCACCTTTGGATCCTTGGGGTTCCTTCTCAAAGATTCAGTGTAATGCTTAATAGCCTCTGGGTACTTTTGCTGCTTGAAATATTCATTGCCTGCAAATCACCGGCAAACAGTCAAGTTAGAAATGCATGGACAGAAACAACGTTTTCCCCACAATCTTCCAATCACACTGAAGTACAACCCCACTCTCACACGGACACAACTAAAGTACTTGTAGCCACTGAATTTCTAACCTAAGAAGCAGGTTCGCAGCATCATATGAGTCATATGAGCCTATGGTTCTACCAAAACGAAATGAGTCATGAAAACAGGATGCAATTCATGCATAAATATGCAAGTACGATGGAAGAGACACCAGCTATAAAAAAAGCATTTAAAAGATCCAAAGGTTACAAGCACATCAAACAGAAGGACAAACCTTTCTCACGCTCCTCATCAGCTAACTTTGGATCAAAATACTCTTGTTGCTCTAGCTCCTTCTTTGCTTTCTCAGCATCATTCAATTTCTTCAATGTATCTGGGTTGCGATGCTCTGTGAGAGCTTTCTGGAACATCTCAATAGCAGGTTCAAAGTCCTTCGAGCCTTTTGCCATCTTCACCAGCGCGGTTCCCTTCCTAGTCAAAGCCTTTGCGATCATTTTATAGTCTGCCCTTTGCTCTCTTCCCCTTTCCACAGCCTTGTCACAGTCTTTAATACAGTCCTCCAACTGACAGAATATAATAGCGACCCATGCATCAACATCACTAACAAGCTAAAAGATATCAAGGTGGCAAGACAGATAGTTTCCAACAATACTATTTCCCTCTTTAACACAAGGAAAATCAAAGGTAACATAATAAGCATGGTATGAACAAGTGGAGAGTGGAAACAAACACCACAACACTGAAATTATAGGAAATCAAAATATGAAATAAAAGAGGCACGCATGAATCCAAAATTAGTTTCACTGTTTCACGATAGTCCACCACATCCAAATTGCTATATAAAAGAGAATGATTGAAATTTAGGTAAGCACAAAGGCTGGGCCTCAGTTGAGCAGGCATAATTAGAAGGACATCTCAAGGCCAAAGTTGTCAGTCTCTAAGGAAAAACAAGAACAACATGTACAAGAGACACAAACAAGAGGTCAGGTAAGTCAAACTGAATCCAATCTGAGAGGGCTCAGAGCTCAGCAGCTACGCAGAAGTCCATTGTCATCAATTTGTTCATTTTTTAATAATAAGCAGTAGAAAAATGAGTAAGGGTTATGAAAGATAAAACCCATCTGAAAGAGCTAATCTAGGTACTCTATAAACCACCAAATGTTATTGTATTGGCCGAATTAACATACTAGGTTTCTAAATCACACCAATCTCCTCTTTTCCTTGAAGCAATGAAATTACTGCATTAAGCAACTTCATCCAAACCCATAAAAAATTGATTATTTATGCTAACAATACAAGCTCATAGTCAACCGTACTAACTTCAACAAAACAAAATCCCACAAGTAAAAACTACTATGCAATTTAACCAAAAACCAATCACCAAACACTAGATATGCATTCCATACCTGACCCATCTCCAAATATGTCGCAGCGCGATTCATGATATACGAAATGTCCTCATCATCCAACTCCATAGCCTTGGTATAGTGCTGAATGGCAGTGTCGAAGTCCTTCTTCTTGTAAGCGGCATTGCCAGCTTCCTTCTCCTTTATGGCCTCGGCTTTCCTCTTCTTGGCCTCACTCTCCTCTTCGCTCACCTCCATCGGCTCCGGCTCAGACTTCTTCTCCTCCTTCCGCGGCTCGGGTTGTTTCGGCGCCGGCGGAGAATCCGGTATCTCCTCATCCTCCGCTCCCGCCGGCCCACCGCGAAGCTTCACGTTGAGCAAAACCCCAAGGGCTTGCATAACCCTCTGGTCCTTCAAATACAGATTGAGATTGCTAGGGTTTGTCTGAATCTCCTGCATCATTTTCACAAAATCGGGCTGCTGCAAAAAGGCACGGGTCGACGGGTCGGCCGTGAGCTTGGCCCACATCTCGGGACCCGAGAACGCGTCCCCAAATGGATTCATAGGCGAGGCTCCGGCGCGTGACCGAGCCGCACCGGCCTGAGCGTCGGCCAAGCCGGACTTAAGAGCCTCGTTGTTGGGATCGATCTCGAGACCTCTCTTGTACGCCGAGATGGCGTCACTGTACTGGCCCAAGCCGACGTGAGCCGCGCCGAGGCGGCTGTAGCCTTTGCCCCAATCGGGCTTAACCTCGACGGTCTTCTTGGCATCGGCTAGGGCTTCGGAGTATTTGTTGAGCGATGCGTAGGCGGCGGATCGGTTGGAGTAGAGGACATGGTTGGTGGGAGCGAGGTTGATGGCTTCCGTAAAATGAGTGACGGCGGCGTTAAAGTCGCCGGATGAGAAAGCTGCGTTGCCTTTGCTTTGGCTTCGTCGGCCATTGCTGCTAGATTTGGGAGAAAACGATTGCAGAAGAAGTTGAGGGATTGCGGGTGTGGGGGATTGAGGAGGAGACGGGTAGAGCTTTATAAGATAGGAGAATGGTTTTCTTGGGGTACCAGAGACTTCTAGTGAGTGTGGGGTTTGTTTGGGGTTCTGGAACCTTCTGTTGGTCTATTGACTCTCCACTATTGGCAGTTCACGCGATATTATATACCTGTGAAATTAGTAAATAACTTTTTGTTTTCTTTAGTTCTCCTAAAAAATAGTAAAAAGGAAAATCTATTTCTAAAACACCCTACTGTACTTGTAAGAAAAAAATTAGGGAGTTTCACTAAAACACCTAAAATGGGGGTTAAAATTATAAAAAAAACCCAAGCACTATTTAAACATA
The DNA here is from genome assembly GCA_903112645.1 of Prunus armeniaca. Classification (NCBI taxonomy): domain Eukaryota; kingdom Viridiplantae; phylum Streptophyta; class Magnoliopsida; order Rosales; family Rosaceae; genus Prunus; species Prunus armeniaca. The sequence continues at coordinate 6,957,405 of CAEKDK010000005.1, read as the reverse complement.
TAAACACACCCAAAACTCATCATTACACACACTCAAAACCCATTTATAAACACACCCAAAAAGTTGACTTTTTGGTTGATTTTGGGTGTGTTTCTATGTTTAAATAGTGTTTGGGTTTTTTATAAATACATGTTTAGGATTGGGTTTATTTATAAATTTGTAAAAAAGTTATTTATATAAACCAGAAAAAGAAAATGAACCACTAAAACGCTAGCCCCTTCACTTCTCCTACTCATCTTTTTGTGACATAATTTAAGGGACACGCTAGAAGTGACAAACGCATTGTGCAAGCTAGTCTAGTTCGTTTAGAGTTGACCCATTTGATAATCGCATCGTGTCGAATTCATATCGGGTCACTAAACAGGCAGAGATGGGCCCAGACAAAGCTCGACTTATGTATTGCATTTTTTTTGTAATTTTTTTCTTTTTACAATTTCATTTCGATCTTTTTTACAATTATGTATATACTAACAAGAATTATTAAATTGGTCAATAACTTTATTTTAAGTACATTTAAATAGTAAAGTGCTATATTATTGTTTGGATTTAAAAAATTGAAACTTGAAAAACAAAATCATATTTTATTTATAAAGAAAACATTGATTTGTAAAATATATTATTAGGGAAAAGAAGACTTGAATTTAAAAATATAATAATGTCATGCATAATTTTTGTTTTAAATAAATGTAATTTAATAACTGAGCTTAAAAGGAGTCGATCCAACTAAAGATACAGGTCGTATTGTATCGGACTAGTCCATTTAACACCTCTACACCACATTTACGAATGCATGTGATGAAACCTCCAAATTTGGACAACAAAAACTACCTGGATTCACGAAGAACGAGAGAGGGAGAGAGGCACGAACAAAGGACGAGAGAAGGAAAAGGCAAAGGCAGAGGGTAAATATTGAGGCTTAATGAAAAACTCATACCTGAAAATATATTACCTGGAAGCCAAGCCTAAAAGAGAGGATAAATACCAATTTGGGCCTAGAAGCCAAGCTTATCTTATTTGGGCCTCAAATACTCAGCGAAGTATTGCTTTGGCCCATGAATGATTAGAGGAAAACAAATAAGAGATACATGGTAATTGAGGTAAATCCTTCTAGTAATTGTTGTTGCATCACAACTAGTATAACCACAAATGTTATAGATAAAACTCTATCCCACAAGTGCACAGATCGAATTATAGTGTAGTGCTGTGCAAGTAGGAGTTTCGTTCCCACAAGGATTGGTTATCAACCTCAATTCAGTAACTTAACCTAATTGGCGAGGCTCTTTTATGGTTTCTTTAAAGACTATGTTAAAGATAGATTTTAGGGTTTTTAAGTTTAATGAGTACTAGAGCATCGGATTCAACCGTTAACCTTCATATCCAAGTCCTCAGATGCAGCTAACCAATTTCCAAGTTAATATGATGAAGATTTCGTACACTAACCTATCGAACAAGAACTAATCCCAAGTTTTTCTTAATTATGAGGTCATAAACCTATTGATCATACTAGGTTCAAATATTTTCAAGTGAGAATTACTACAGCTGTGATAATTTTATCAACCTAAAAACTCTTAAGTTCTATGAAAACTAGGAATTATGTAAACCATAAAGTCTACACCTAGATATATGTAATATACAATTCTTAATCCCAATGAACAAACTGAATCGTGTAATCAAGACCTAATCACACAAAATCACATCATAGAAGCAATTCAAATAAAGATTAAGAATTCATCAACTTAAATAGAAAATTGAGTTAACTTAGCATCCAAAACATTGAATAAAAAGATTAACTGAGTTAACTATCCCACATTCCCAAGTCAAAACAACGAATTGACTGGACGTGTGGACTAACGCTTCTTGACCGGCCCAACCAACATATGGTGTGTAACCTCTCACAATGATAAACTATCCAAGACATAGCTCTGTATAAGGCAACCTCCATCTCATGGAAAATGTAATTGTTTCTTGAACTAAAAACCCTACTTTTACTTTTGCGAAGACTGATGTAAGCATCATAGACTCTTTGGCTCACACCACAATAAAAATTCCAAGTCAAGTGCTCGATTCCGATATAGAGATAATTAGAGAAAACTTAAGGGCGCGGATTCTAGATTTCATAAGGGATCATTTGGGGATGCTTATGTGAAAAACACTTCTACTTGTAAGTATGATGCTTGTGAAAAAACGCTTCTACTTGTAAATATAAGGGAATGACTATTGCAGCGGTGCCCTAGATCAGTACTTTGTTCCATTGAGCTTGATAGAAAGGTGAGGAAGTGTCATGGGTATCCATTTTTCTTTTATTACTGTCCATTACTTATTGTAAATATAAATTCTTCACAGAAATATCATTGGTCTGGAATCCACGAAAACTCCGCAAGAGTGGAAACGCTGAAATGTAGTACTTTTTGGATTATAATTTGGAGCTTGTGGTGAACTTTGGAAATATTTATGGCTGCAGTCATTTATGTGGCATACAAATTAAGTTAAATCCCACTTCATAACAAAGTTCTGCTTCCCCTAGTTTGTTTTCAAAGGTTTAAGCTGGGTTTTAATTATATTACTCTAGATACAAATGATCCAAATACTTTTTTAGAAAATACTAAAAACTGTTTTTAAAACACAAAAACACTTAGGGCCCGTCTGGTAACATTTTCGGAGAGTGTTTTCTGAGAATATTTTCAAAGAATGAAAACAAGAAAACAAATTTGCATTTTCAGGAAATGAAAATGCATCTGGTAGATTAATTAAAAAACATCTTTATAAAACAAAAACAATGAAAACGTGTCTGGTAGTACAATTGTTTTTCAGGTGTATTTTTTATAATTTCAGTTCTAATTTTATTTTTTTATTTTTTTATTTTGATGTTTTTAGAGGCTAAAATTATTATAAACAATGAAAAAATTAAAGCTCAAAAACTATCTTATCTCCTTTCTTTTTTCTTTCTTTTCTTTCTTTTTTTCTCTTTTTCTCTCTTTCCTCCTCTTTTCTTCTTCTTTTCCTTCGCATGGCTGTTTCTTTTTTCTCTTTTTCTTCCTCTTTCCTTCTTTCTTCCTCATTTCTTCTTCCTTTCCTTCCCAATGCCGTTCTTTTTTCTCCTTTTCTTCCTCTTTTCTTCTTCCTTTCCTTCCTAGGCCGCACCCACTCCTCCTTCCTTCCATGGCATGAATCCCATACACCCACCCATCTCTCTCTCTCTCTCTCTCTCTCTCTCTCTCTCTCTCTCTCTCTCTCTCTCTCTCTCTCTCTCTCTCTCTCTCTCTCTCTCTCTCTCTCTCTCTCCACTAATTAATGGTTGTGGTGGTTTGATTGGGAGATGATGGTGGTTGAGCTGGGTATGTGGTGGTTCTTCTTCCTGTCTCTCTTTTTCTTTTCTTTTCTTCTTCCTATGTATTTTTTTTTCTTAGTTTGCATATTTGTGTTATTTTGGGTCGGAGAAGATGGGTGTTGTTCCTGTTTGTGGGTTTATCGGTTGTCAAGAGAGAGAGAGCTAGAGTTGTTGATGGGATGCATTCTCGTGTCTTCAGAAAACACTGAAAACGAGATCTTCCAAGAGCAACAATCTTCATGTGGTCTGTGGGGCGATGGAGCAATTGGAGAGAACAAAAAGCCTTAGTGGTGAAGAGAGGAAGAGAGATTGTTGCCAAAGAGAGGAGTGAGCCAAGTCGGAGAGAATAGTGGTCAAGAAAAAGGGAGAGAAGAGAATGGTGGTCGAGGAGAGAAGAATTTTGGTTTTTGGTCTGATAGGGAGAGAAGATTGAGCAGAAGCAATGTGTTTTGAGCATTTGTTTTCTGGGAGAACAAAACATATTTTTTTCTGTTTTGTAGAAGTAAACGTGAAGTTTGTCTCATTTTCTGAAAACATTTTCAATGTTTTATGTTCTTGCCCACCGAACACATTTTTGCTTTGTTTTTGTTTTTGTTTTTGTTTTTGTTTTTTGAAAAGGAAAATGGGCCTCTAAAACGTAAACGAATTGGGGGCCTTAACGTTTTCGACATAATTGTGTTAAAAACGCTTATAGGAGGTGGTTCTCCTCATAAGTAATTATAGTCTATCTAAAATCACTTAGATAAAAAGCATCATTGCCAGAGATAGTGTTGTGATCCTCGTCCTCGAACTTACCATGATAATACTATTAATATATTTTTAATTAATATATATACATACATAATAAGATAATGATTCAAAAAGTTTGGACAATGGGGTTTTCCTATAATGTGTTGGATGTATTTCATTGGGCCTGCCTTACCCAGTCCAATATGGCAGGAGTTAGTTTTGTATGTTTCACTAAAACGGCGCATGTTAACAAATAAAATGGAAAGGCTTACCCACCTGGCACATGCCGAAGCCTTGTTGTTTTAGCGTAGCCCACATGAACAATTAGCTGCTCTCACCTCAGCCCCCCAGTTTCTCAGTCTCTTGATGTTAATGGTGGAAATACCAGAAAGCTTGACAGAGAGCGTTCTCCTCTTAAGCTTCACCTCTAGCGCGCGCTCTCTCTCTCTCATGGTTTAAGGTGGGATCCCAATTCATGTTATCAGTCTGTTTCATTTAATTTTCTCAATGTAATTTGAAAGATCTTAGATGGGTTATCTAATATTTTGTGATTTATACTCACTGGATTACTTCTGTGATTATTGTTTGTGATTATATTATTTGACGTGAAAAAATAGAAAAGGTCCATAGACGTGCCCTAGTTCTGTTTGATGATTTCCTATGAGAAATGTGTTGGTAAAATTTGGGATGCCTTTCTCTGTGGGGCTTTTTGATAAACCCATAAATTTTGGGGAAGTTAATGTGTTGTGTTTGCATGTACAGAGGACTTGTTCATTGTCTCGGCTTCTAATTTCAATAGTTCTTGTGCATTGCAATACTTGGCAATCTTTGTTTGGTATCTTAGAAATCATGTAATCTGACGTTTTGCTAATTTATTATGTGTTTATAGAGCTCAGCAAGCTCTATTTCTTCTATCTGTAGAGGCTAAAATTACCAGATTTGAGATAGTATTTTACGACCCTCTAGTATTAGTATTGATATATTGGTTTATGAGACTGAGTAATGCTTCCTCCAGTCTTTCTCAAGTACTGATGAAATTTCTTCTTTTTGACTGATATTTTGTAATTTGAACTTTGACTATCATTAGAACTTGTCATATGAAAGTCATGCAGCATACTTCAGCCTTTCACTACCAGTACCTCATTTTTTAAATTAGAAATACCATTGTTAAGTTATATTATAAACCAACATAGTTACCTGGTATGGGGAACAGGAATGGGTACGAGGTACGCTGGTTTCTATGGTACAAAATTTGAAGGGGTAGGCATAGTTGGAACAAAATTTCGGGTCATAATTCGTGTATTAGTTTAATTCAGTATGATATTTATTTTGTAAATACTCAGAATTAGTAAGAAGTACAAAAAAGAGAGCGTATAAGGTTGGAAAAAGTAGCACAGCGTGTTTTTATTTATTTATCAAAATTAGTGGGAATTTTAAGGTCTTTGAAGTCTAATTTATTATTTAGTTAATGAAAATTTACCTCTTTGGAACAGCCACTTTCTTTATTAGATTGAACAAACCAACGTCTTCCTCCTCTGCTAGTAAATTTTTCTGCTGCTTCAGAACCAATTTCAAAACTTCCTCGCTGCACTCTGTTTCCATGGTTCTCTCTTTTGATGGCTCCCCCTACTGCTCTCCCACCACCCTATTAAGTTGATGATTGGAATAACCAATCGAGTTTTGGCAGCAACATCGTTCAGGTTTTGTTCTAATCCCTATGAGTATTGGTTCACTAAATGTATCATTCCAGGTTGCTAACATACCACAATTCGATACGTGCAATCCAATTCGAAACTCATAAGGGGAGTGAGTGAATTGGGTAACTTTATAATTCCAATAGCTTTGTTAGATTGCTCTAGATCTATATAATGATCTGTATGTTTGTATGAAGTTGGTTGGCTTTGATTTCATTAGATTGCATTTCTGTGCCCGCAAGGTGTTTGAGACAATGCCAGAAGAAACCCATGTTTTTATTTTGAACATAAGGTTTGTGTTTAGATGGAAGAAGTAAATTGTTATACTATATTATTAAACAAACAAATAAATTTATAAATCCCATCATTTTGGAAATCCTTTGGTACTTTCAAATACCTCATCCAAACACAACCTTCCATATTTTTTCTTTGTTTTTAGTACATTTTATATTTATTAGTGAAGATTGGGGTGCTAGCATGGAATGGCTTACCGGGGCATAAATTTCCTTTTGTGGATTTGAATTTTCTGGTAAGATATGATGTATTGGCCTTTTTTTTCTTTAAATGAAGATGGAAAGATCATTAATATAAACATATGTTTTAACCATAGTTACATTCATTGTGATCCTGAGTTGCATTGGTGCTAATAAAATTTTGGTTTACATCATAGCTTGTTTCTTCTTCGTTCTCAGGTGATCGGCCCTCAGCTTTAAATCCTAACTCATCTGAGTGAAGTTTTGTGCGATTTGAGCAGTTCGTGCAATTGTATATTTGTTGGAGGAACCAGGGTTGGTATTTGATGAATGGTGCTTCTGCATCTAGTAGCTTAAGGGCAGCTTTCTCATACTGTGTGCAGCAAGTCCGTAGTTATGATTACCATAACTACCTTTGCCTCCTTGAACTCCCCCCTAACATGCGAAAGGTTGCATTTGCAGTCCGTGCCTTAAATGTTGAAACAGCTCGTGCTATGGATGTTGCTTCTGATCCGAGGATTGGTCTTATGCGCCTCGTCTGGTGGCAAGAAGCCATAGACAAAATCTATGCCAACAAGTTAATTGAGCACCCAACAGCACAAGCCCTGTTGTCAGTGGTACATGAGAACAAAATTAGCAAGGTATGGCTGAAACGGTCTGTAGAAGCTCGGATCAGTGATGCAAGAAAGGAGGTTGGTGACACCCCAGAAAAAATTGAAGAATTGGAGAGATATGCGGAAGATACTGTATCAACTCTTCTTTACATGACACTTCAAGCTGGTGGTATCAGGTCCACTGCAGCCGATCATGCAGCATCACATATTGGTAAAGCAAGTGGTCTTCTTTTGCTGATTAAGTCATTGCCATATCATGGTAGTCGAAACCGCCATTTTTCTTATATACCAACCGAAGTGGCAGCCAAGCATGGATTGCTGGTTAAGCATGGAGGTCAATCAGAGATTCATTTGGATTCTCGTGAGGGCTTATGTGAAGCGGTTTTTGAGATGGCATCAGTTGCTAATGTCCATTTGCAGAAGGCTCGTGACTTAGCTGGTACAGTACCTGTAGAGGCTCTCCCAGTGCTGCTGCCAGCCGTGCCTGCCCAGGTTCTACTGGACTCTTTGAGCCGAGTGAATTTTGATGTGTTTGATCCAAGGTTAGCGCGAGGGATTCTTGGTATTCCTCCTTTGTGGTATCAGTTGAAATTGAAGTGGCATTCATGGAGGGAAAAATACTGAAAGAAATTTCCATTTATCGGTTGGATGCGAAAGAAATTGCATTTTGCATACAAGAGTTACACTACGGATATGTTCCTTTGCAGGAAGAAAATATCATGCTCATGAGTCCTTGTTAACCAACCTTTGAAGGTACTTTCAATTTTCATGTTTCTTTAATAAATGGGGCAGCACTGTGATTATTTTTGGGGTGACTGAAAAATCAGAATAATACTGAATATGAGGTATTTTGTGAGTTAGAAGAAATTCACATACGGATGAAGAGAGGTTGTCTTTGGTTTCAACCTAACCAATTCTTTGAGGATTCTCCAAAGGTATGAAAACATCTTTTTCACAAACGTAAAGATGCACATTATATTTCAGCTCAGACTTTAGTTCCTGCAACTCGGGAAGTCATCGCTAATCGGTTATCTTATCTGTGCAAATTTTGAGCTCCCACAAGTATTATAGACTGATTATTTACTTGATGTTGGTCCACTAAGTTATAATAGCCATTCCTATTTCCTACAATTGCCAACTCAAAAGAGGTATGTAATCTAAGAAATCCAAAACCAGCTTCCTTAGGACCAAAAGCACTCGAAGTGAATTGGTTAAAGATGCCAATGATTATTCTTAGAAATCCTATAATTTTTACTTGGTTTATGCTAAAAGTGCTTGAAATCATCATGGTTATGTGCAAACCAAATAGAAGTTTGAAAAATCAACTGAGCGGGAGATACGATTTCGAGATTAATGATAGTGTTGATAGATTTGAGTCTTTGGTAGAAAAGATTCCTACAGGTTCCAGTTCATGATTTTCCATGTTTTGGCCTCATTTAACTAAAATGACTTCATATCATTTGTCGACATGTCGTCTCGCAAAGTTGGATTTGGATTGATATCCAAAAGTATTTGTTTAGAAGTAACCTTGTCCAAGTATCTTGTTTTATTATAACTAATACATGTTTCAATCGAAAATGATAGCCCACCAATTTGTAAATCCCAGATTAACATAATGTATTTATATCCACACCATAAACTAAATCAATAGATGCATGATTACTTTATATGTTTATGGAAACGATATGCATAATACCGTCTGTTAAATCAGCATATACATACAATCACGTGGGGCCCACTTCAGAAGTACGCTGCCACCTACTCTATTATTTTGATGAGAAGGATGAGGAGGAGCATTCATACGGATCCAGTGGGGAATCTTAAATTCCAAACTTGCAGTGCTTGGAAGGGCCTGAGATGCTGTAATTTATTGCATCAAGAAGATTTCTGTATATGCTTCATCTTCCATAGGTACTGCAAGATAAATCCTGGCCTTCCACAGAACCAGGGGTTTATCAATCCCAAGGGGAAGAACCTAACTTAAATGATTGTGTTTTTATTTCAACCCTCTGATTTATATCATCAAAGAGCTTCTGCAAGGGAGGAGGACCAGTTCAATTGAAGTGTAGGTGTGGGGTATATCTCTTGAGAGAGTCGTCTTTTTCCGTATATGGAGGACCATGTCGACAGGGTTCCATGGAAAGTAAATGGAACCAGTTACCAATACGTACCTTTCTTTGGTCATATGGATATTTGTTCGGTGGAGGCGAGGCAAATGAGGACTATATAGAGATTCTTATAGGATTTTGAATGAAGGGTAACGACTCTTAATCACATAGTTGTCATCACATGGTTGTGTGGGAAGTGTTAAAACTGACATGAACTGCAGCATATTTGAGTTGGTTTTTCAGTTTTTTTAAATTTGTCTCCTCGTTCATCAGTTCTTCTTCTTTTCTAGGCAACCGTTGTTCGTGGGTTAAACCGTTCTTCACCCTTTCCCTGTGGTAGCACAACATGACTCTTTTTTTCTTTCCTTTTTCTTTTTATTAAGTCAGTGGTGTTTTACTATTTCACCATCTCTTAATTAAAATGGTGTGTTTTTAATTTTTTCTTTGGCAAAGGGCATTTTCGGGGTTTTTGAATGTTTCACCATTCTCTTCCTTTTGCTTTATATATATAAATACATTATTTATACCCCACAGAAGGACAATCATGGGGCTCCAAGACAAGTGGGAAAGAAAAAATAAAGAGAAGAAAAACGTATCCCCAAAGGTTTATACCTATTGTTGGGCTTTTAGAAATATATATTTGCTAAATCGCTATTCAACTCCAAATACGTATCTGTCTATTCCTCATAAATTTTCTTGCTTAGTATGTAATTGTATGTCTCTTTGTTGCAATTGTGAACTTGTCTTGATGAATTTTAATTTTATTTTATGATTTCAAAATATGAAAACTCGTCGAAGACAATTATGATTGTAATGAATAGACAATATGATTTTTGATGTTTTTGTATGCCTTGTGAGAATTTGAATTTTTATTGTTTATATTTTGTGTGAGACCCCGACATATATGAAAATTTTGTTTCGCCAATGTGTATAGAGATACATATTTGAGAGTAAGACTCATTACACCACTCATATCTAGCTAGGTGTATCTGTTTATATGTATTAATGAAATTCACTTATAGTTTTTAAAATAAACTTGCCTACTTGACTTTTGAATCCTAAATCTACCACTTGGAAACAACCAAACTTGATTTCAAGTTCAAATTAAAGGATGAAATGAAACAAAACAAACAAAAGCTCTTCTCTCAGTCACATGATCCTCTATAGCTGTTATAAAAATACATTCTAGCACTGCAGAGAAAAAGGGGAAGTTATGAGTAAAAAGCCAAACCCAAACCAACCCAACCCAACCCAAGTCGGCAAGTCACCACCTTCACAATACTCCACCATACAACGTCAAACCTAAAACATGGAAACCCCACCCGTTGCATGCACATTCACCTTGGGCCCACCAACTCAAAGCCCTAGTCCACACGTGTCAAAACCGTTGTCTTTTTTTGCATGCACCTCACACCAGACCACACCACACCCCGCCACTTCACCAGTCTCTACCCTTATACTCTCTCACCACCCTTCTCATCAATCTCCACACACCACCTCCCCCTTTTCTTCATTTCCTCCTTTTCTTCGCCCCCAGTTTCTTAATTTAGCCCTTGGGTTTTCTTCATGGCGGTGGTCCAATATCAGTCCAGGTTGATCCTGTTGCTGGTTCTGTTTGTGCTGCTCGTAGGAGGCGGCCGAGTCGCCCGGTTGGACCTGTGGGACTCTACAATCCGGTTGCCTTCAGATAAGGATAAACCGGAAGATACTAATCACAAGGAAGCTGGAACAAGATGGGCGGTTCTTGTTGCCGGTTCATCTGGCTATGGAAATTACAGGCATCAGGTATGTATGTGATAATTAAGCAAGATTTTTTCATATATATAATTTTTTTTAGTGTTGAGGTTTTACATATTAAATTATTTATATATATGTAGGCCGATGTTTGCCACGCATACCAGCTGCTGAAAAAAGGTGGGTTGAAAGAGGAAAACATAGTGGTATTTATGTATGATGATATCGCCAGCCATGAAATAAATCCCAGGCCTGGGGTCATCATCAACCATCCACAAGGTCAAGATGTATATGCCGGTGTGCCTAAGGTACAGTTTGTGATTTTATTATTATTATTATTATTTTGTGAATTAATTAATTTATTTTTATTTGTATGATAGTTGCACCATAGATATGATTATCTCTAGTAGTCTTGTAGGTACCATTCACTTATTTAAGTAATTAAAAGTTTCGACCAAAAAAAAGAAGTAATTAAAAGTGGGTAAGAGGTCTTAGGTTTGTCAAATCAAAGCTGCCAAGTGGATGTAGCTAGCTAATTGATTAGCAAGGACAAAGCAAGAGCTTCTATTAAAAGCTAAATACAATGTTTGGAGGACAAAAGAGTTGAGCCCTACTTGACTGATCTTTATCCTTAGCCTTTCTTCTTCTTCCTTTTAATATTTCTTAAAGCTAAAAAAAAAAAAAAAAAAAAAAAAAAAAAAAAAAATTCTAATGTCAAAGGATCAAATTTTATATTTATACCGAACGAAAAATAAATAAATAAAAGAAAATGCTTGTAGCATGGTCTTGAGTGGTGAACTTTTGCTGCTGAAAACAGTGCTATTTGGCATCTTGCTTTTGAAAGCATCTTAAATTTTTTTTTGTTGGGTCGAAACGCACTTTCATTAACGAAAGGGAAAGGTAAGGGTAAGATGATGAGTGAGGGAAAAAAAGAAGGTAAATTTCCACATCATGATTGATGACATTGATATATGACCTATGTGTCTTGATTGTGTAACTTTTAAGCATTCATTTCCAGATTTCAAAATGTTTGTTGGATGCTTGGATTGGATTGGATTGGATTGGATTGGGTCGTTTCATTTGGATTTGAAAATGCTCTTTATATCTGCATGAAATATTTTTATAGAAACTCATTTTCAAACTTTTTTTTTTTATACATTATTTTTTTAGTACAAATGAAGTGATAGTCTAAATTACAAGGGAGAGAGTTTCTTACACACACTATAGTCTAAATTACAGGGGAGAGAGTTTCTCACATACACACTACTGCGGTGTCATAGGGGTTCAACAATTAGACCATTAGTTTGCAACAAAACTTAGTGGTCTACTTTTAAATTTTCTTTTTCCCTTTCAGTTCTTTAATTTTTTTTGTTTATTTTATTTTATTTTAGGCTTATTTTGTTAAAGGGTAAAGTTAGGATTAAATGCAGCTTGATCAATAGAGGTATGAGCATGGTTCATCTTAGGTTCAAAGTCTCACGGACACATATAATCACTGTAACAAAAATAGACATTATTTTGGCCTAAAATAGAATTCTCAAATATACGTAAGTGTCTTGGATTTTTTTTGACCTTTTGTGTGTGTATTTGTTTTTTTTGTTGTTGTTGAGAAATTGGGGCAATAGGCCCACATAAAGCCCAAGGCCATGGAGATCAATTCAGACACAGAACAGCCCACTTAAAGCCCAAGGTCTGCAGCGGCCATTTCCAACCTCTGCCACTGATGCAGTGTAGAGTATGAACTAAAAGTGACTTATTCTACTTAATCCCAGTGAGAAAACAGAGCAATTATCCAAGTGTGAAATATACTTGAGAGTTATGATTGCCCTTTTTACATTTTAACATAAGTTTGTTAAGCCATAGTGCTAACCTTAGCAATTGGTGGCTACATGTTACTGTGGTAATAGTTGTCACATGGTTGTTAATGAAGCTTTAGTTTAATCGAAATCCCATAAGCTTTCGGGTTGATTATATTGGTTTTGGGTAATGTAGGATTACACTGGTAAGCAAGTAACCGCTGCGAATCTGTATGCAGTTCTTCTTGGGGACAAGAAGGCTGTGAAAGGTGGAAGTGGTAAGGTTGTGGATAGCAAACCTAATGACAGGATCTTCTTATACTACTCGGATCATGGGGGTCCTGGTGTTCTTGGTGAGTTCAGTCCCTCTTCTTTTACGTTCATACCGTATATCATTATTATTTTTTTATTTGTTACATAAGAAGGGATTGAATACTTAACTCTATCCTTAAATCCTAATCCTAACCCACTTTCGACCGTTGGCTAACCCAACTGCTTATATTGTGTCATTATTTTCATTTTTGGACAGTATTATATCACTGGTTGTTTTTATAAATATTGTATCACTATTTCATTCATACCTCCTTTAAAGGGTATTTTTCTTTCTTGGTTTGCAAGAGGAATTAAGTTAGGTTCTATCCATAACATGCTAACTCATGTGCATTTCAAGTTGGAATCAATCTGAGAAGAGATGATGACAACTGTACCCACCTTACTGCTCATTTTGGATGTGTAGAAAGAAATGTTGTAAAAATGAGAGTGAGGACTCACCAATTTTCAATATGATTGTAGGGATGCCAAATATGCCTTTTCTTTATGCCATGGATTTTATTCAAGTTTTGAAGAAGAAACATGCATCAGGGAGCTATAAAGAGATGGTAAGAAGGTTGCCTTTTTTCACTTCGTTTGGTATTCGCCGATATGACAGCTAACTGATTGAGTTCTTTCTGCGCTGTTTGCAGGTTATATATGTAGAAGCATGTGAGAGTGGGAGCATATTTGAAGGCATAATGCCCAGCGACCTAAACATTTATGTGACTACAGCATCAAATGCACAAGAGAACAGCTTTGGAACTTACTGTCCTGGAATGGACCCCTCACCACCACCCGAATACATCACTTGCTTAGGCGATTTGTACAGTGTTGCTTGGATGGAGGATAGGTATGAAATTTTGGTCTTTCTCAAGATGAGAAGTAAATTTCTAACAACTTTCAAAATAAGAAACTAATTTAGTAGAAATTATTTGGGACAAACAAAACGAGGAATAGAGGAAACACGATTAGAGGCTTCTATGTAACCTTTTTTAAGTCGTTTCATTAACTTTCCTTTTCCTTGAATTTGCAGTGAGAGACACAATCTGAAGAAAGAAACAATTAAACAACAATATCTGAATGTGAGGTCACAAAATCTTGAACTGAATTTTCAGCTTATGGAGTTAATGTTGAAGCCAAGCTTTTGTATATAGGAATTTTTATTTGCAAAGTTGTGTTTGTGTAGGTAAAGAAACGGACTTCCAATTCCAACAATTACGATGTGGGATCACATGTGATGCAATATGGGAGCAAAAACATTACAGTAGAAAAGCTGTATTTGTACCAAGGTTTTGATCCTGCCTCTGTGAACTTCCCTCCTAATAATGGCCAACTAGAAAAGCCCATGGAAGTTGTGAACCAGAGAGATGCTGAGCTTTTCTTCATGTGGCAAATGGTGACCTCCATCCCCCAGAAATTATTTTGTTGTATATTTAGATTTAAAGTGCTACATTAGGTGAGGTCGCTTGATGTTAATGCATTTTTTACCGTTGGTTTTCAACAGTACAAAAGATCAGAGCATGGGTCAGAAAAAAAGAGACACATCCTCGAGCAGATTAAAGAAACAATGGGGCACAGGACTCACTTAGATGCAAGCATTGAATTCATAGGAACATTTCTCTATGGACCTGGAAAAGGTTCCTCCACACTTAATTCCGTGAGAGCACTTGGTCTGCCCCTTGTGGACGATTGGGAATGCTTAAAATCTATGGTAATAACTAGCAACTAACCATTTAATTGATTCCATTATCGCATTCATTAATTAATTGTCATGGTCAAAACTTGAATTGCAGGTTCGAGTGTTTGAAACACAGTGCGGATCGCTGACTCAGTACGGCATGAAACACATGCGTGCATTCGCCAACATCTGCAACAGCGGTGTAACTCAATCCGAAATGGAGGAAGCTTGTTCTGCTGCCTGCAATGGCCATGACCCGGGCCAATTGCATCCTTCAAACAAAGGCTACAGTGCCTAAATGTTGAAAATATGTAAGGTCTTAGTAGCAGGATAAAGATGTCACAACCTCAACAGTGTCAAGATGCCTAGCATCTACTCTAGAATCAAACCAGAAATGTCAAATTATTAATGTAATAGTTGTATAAAACTCATGTGTATGTATGTTGGTAGGTATAAAAGTATGGGGATCAAATAATATTTGGTTTGGTGGCTGAGCTTGGAATCAAATTTACTTTGATGCATGAACATAGGGTTGCAGGTATATCAGCATGAGGAACAATTCTATGGGTTTATTCCAATTGGGGAAGAAAATAAACCAAAGCAAGGAGAATCAGAGGTTGAGTTGCCTCAGATTTGTGGCACTATGCCACGTTGCTTTCTCTTTACCTCTCGTTCCGAAGGGTCGGTCCACGCGGTTATTACAATTTTTTCGGTTCTGTGTATTTTCTTTTTTATAAAGGGATGGGGGACCAAAGGTTCACCATCAGCAAGGCCAGAATCTAATTTAAGATCTTCACCAAGGATTATTATGGGGACTAAAGGAGCTTTACCCAATTTGCATTTTGCTGAAAAGCAATGCAACTTGGTGTTCTATGGTAATTCAGCAATTTGGCTCTTGTGGGTGGCTCTCTTAATTGGAAGATGATGTGTTACCTAGAAAGGTTACAAAGGTGGTGGATTTGCTTGAAATAAACAAGTATTAAGAATAATTATAAGTCCTGGTGTTGGACAAAACAAGAAATGCACTTGGGTTTAGATTGAAGCTCTTCACCTGACCTAATTTTTACTCATTTTTCCCGTGGTTCATTTATTCTCATACTTTAAAAGTGATGTATGCTTAAATCTCATCATGCATAGATTCTCTTCTATCTTTACTTGGGTTTAAATTAATGCACATTTAAACTACTTGTTTATATTTTTATTAGTCCAATAGACCCCAACGTGGTCGTGTTGCACTTGTTTAACACATTAATTAAGCTAAAAAGCCTCAAAGTAGTCGGCATGTTTAGGAATTTTTCTACGTGCTAGCAGGAAAATACAACCAATTATCTTAAACCTCATTTGAAAACTTCATTAAATCCCTTGTGAGGAAAAATAACAATGATAAACCGAATTGTTGGGCCAAATTAATGAAAAAAGTTTTGTCCTTGTGAGGACACACCCGGCGACCTCTTTACCTAGCTGTGCCAATGCCTCGAAGTCGTTATCAATAAATTCCATCTGATATATATTAGTATCAAACGCAATACAAATATACTATAAATGCATCAAAAAGCTATGTCCCAATAAATTTGTAACGCTCGAAATTCACAATTTTGTCCCAACCGTCCTAAAGCCCCTAAAAGTGGTAACGTAAAATTCAACACAAGGTATTAGAAAATCCCCAAAAAAGGGTAGATGACTTCAATATTCACAGTATTTAGTGGGAAACAATATTTAATATTAGGGTAAAATTAACCCTCTACTTCCTTGAAAGAGAAAAAAAGAAAAGGGAAACAAAAATCAAAATCATTGTCATGAATTTGGACCATCTTGGCATTTACCGAAATTGCCACCCGCACTAGCAACGGCTTTTCCTTCTCCGCCTTGGGCATTGATCCCCTGCGGCAATCTTCATCTGCACCTTCTCAAACTCCGAAACCTCACATGGTATCACGATCCGACCCGGATGATTGAACCCGTAAACCTTCTCTGCCTCCTTCAACAGGTCCCCGAACAGCGGGTGATTAAAGTACATCACAGGCACTAAATACCTCTGCGTGTCATCACCTGATTCGCCCACGTACACAGCCAGATGCCCTTTCGGTACAGAAACTGGTTTTGCAACTTTGGTTTCAACCGGGGCTTCACGGATCCGAATATAACCCGAGTTTGCGGAACAGAGCTGCTTTGCTCCACGCGGAAGAAACCGAGCCAAGGTGAAGAATTTGGAAATGGGGTTGTAGTTTTGGGTCGGAGGCTCCAGTCTCTGTAATCGGTTAGGGTCTTTTCTGGGTCGGACAATCCATTTGAAGATTCTCACTAGCTTGTGTCTTAGCCTGAAACCTCTGTTCTTTCTCATGCTTAGTTTGGTCTCAACAACAAGAAGGACCGGAGATTAAAGATTTTGGACAAAGGGGTCTGTGTCAAAAACGATTTTCTGAATTGGGTTTGTGTTTAATAAGATGGGTACATGAAAATGTTATGGAAGAACATACAGAGCTTTGTGTGGGTTTTGAGCTGGTTTTATAGTGAAAGGTTTGGGATGGTGGCTATGGAAGTGGTAGAGATTATTGGGTAGGATGATGAGAATATGATTCCTTGGGAATTCAGAGAATCATATGTATATATGAGAGAGGAGAGGTGGTCGGCACACGGTGTATAAGTTTGGACTGTGGAATGTGTGAAGAAAATGAATTTAAATATGGGAGAGAGGCAAAGAAAATGGTAGGAGAGAGAGAAGTAAATTGATATAATCAATTATCAAGTACTTGAAAACGTACGGATGCATTTGTAAAATGGAGTTGTTTAATGCACTACTTGGTTTGATGAGAAACTAATTATCTGTCATCTTATCTTCTTAGCTACCCGTCGTTAGTTTATTAGACTGTAAATTCGAACCACATGATTAAGTATGATTTCGGCTAATTAACCATCTGGATTTAAATCTAACATAATAGACGATTAGAATATTATTCAATAAAGGAAAAAAACTATTCATTAATTTTTGTTGTAAGAGGGTAACTGGATCATGAAGAGAGAAGTAAATTAAAATATTGACACCAAAAGCAAATATAAAAGAGGATTCACTATCACTACCAAAAAAAAAGGAGGCTTGGGACAAATTAAATGCTCCTCTTTGAAATGTCCAAAATCCAAGTTGAAGAGTCACTTGATCGATCGATCTTTCGAAAAGGGTCGAGGGGTCGCATTTGAAATGTTAATGGAGGGCTCTTTATAATTTTTGCTGTCGTATGTATTATAGTAAGATTTTTTTGGTTGAATCTTTGGCTAGGAGTCTCTGTCTCGGACACTGACCTCATATTTTTCTGTAGATTTATTCAAGATTCCTCCACGCATACGATTCATTGGTAGAGTCAAAAACCCAATTAGGTATTTTTTTGGATTAATATTATTTTCTGGTTGGACTATTCTATGATGAAGACCTTGTTCCATGTGCCACAGTTGTTTAAAAATAGTGTACGTACGAGCTTTCTTGAATGGCCAAATAGCTCAGGAAATTATGGAATGGAAGCCCCAAAACCAGACCTAATTTTGGTCACTTTTTCTGTTGTTTTTCTTTTGGGTCTTTGAATACCAAAAGTTTGAGACCCCTTTGGATTTTCAACATTGAAATCAACCACACCACACCACACGTATCTTCTCCGGTGGTCCTTCATTTATAAGGAAACATGTTTCCCTCATTTTGGCTGCACTGCAGTTACGTTTGCCTTTTTAGTTCCCCAAATTTTTTCCAGTTACAAAAAATTAAGACTTGAAAAAACAAATTGTGCATATATTAAGTTGTAGATCATCTCTATAACAGAAATGAAAATCAACACAAACTATTTAGATCATATCGTATATTATGTCATAAAAAGGATCCATGTAATATTATTTTTATCTTATACATATGGGTTTTACTCGTGTTAGAGATATGATTCACGATACGATTCAAAAATAACTTTATATGGAAACATATGATATATATTTCGGAAAGAATAGAGCAGTATTGATCATGAAAGTATAGAGCAAGCTGTTTTGTGAATGAAAGAACAAAACGGCAATTTGTTAGGCCAAAAGACAAGGAAACTGAAAGTTAAGAAGTTGGGGGTTCTGTTTAGGCTTTGCTAGGTTTCTTGGACTGGTCTCAAGATGCCTAACCAACCAGAAATAATTCAAATTTTTTTTTATACCATAGAACGAAAGTTACTAATTTTGACTAGTCATTAAATCTAGCCCCATAAGATTAGTAGAAAATGAAATTAACAAAAAAATATTAAATAATATAATAACTCATTGTTACTTGTATAAGTCGATTTGCTTGCTTCTATTGCAAAATTGCACCGTACTTTTCACTCAACTCCAGCTGAGCAATATTGTACGTAGGGTGTACGAAAGTGTTGACTGCAACATTTTCACATAAACGATTATTTGTCTTTGTAGAGATTCGACCATGCGACCTACACTTTGGCTCTTCATGAATTCATAAGACAAGTATGTATGACAATCATAAGACGATAGTTTTTTCCCCTAGTTATATTATAGGAAATCGAACATTCGACTTATCATAATTCTAACTCATTATCTCACTTTCCCTCAACGTTTAAATTAATCCTAAAGGTTTAAAATTATAGAGCTAATTAAGGCTCGTCGTCTTATGCTTAGTTTAAGCATGATGACGACAAATTTGATCAACATGTGCGTCTAAGGCCATTCCTAATGGTTGGGGCTCTAAAAATGGTTTATAGAGCCTCATTTAGAGCTTCGATGGAATCTTTGGTGCTCTAAAGGAATCCCTCCCACAATAGGAGGCTCTATATTCATGGCGGGCTCTATATTTTTTTATGATGTAATTTGACTTTATTTTTTTTTTGTTGTTATTTTTTTTTTTTTTTTTTTTTTTGTTTTTTTGTTTTTTTTTTTTTGTTTTTGATTATTTCAAACCAAAAAAAAACAAAATTTGGATAAGATTTGGAAATCATGGTGATGTCCTTCTCCTATGCATGTTGATTGTTGGAATAGAGCTGTTGAAAACAACTTTGCAATTTTGATTTATGTCATGCATGTTGACCATGTTGATTGTTGGAAAAGAGCCGTTGAAAACAGCTTTGCAATTTCAAAATTTTTTTGGTTCATGTCATGCATGTTGATTATGTTGATTGTTGGAATTTGACTGTTGGAATAGAGCTGTTGAAAACAGCTTTGCAATTTGGGTTCATGCATGCAGGCCATCATGCAAATGAACATTCAAGTTTTTGGCAAGTTGATCATGTACAGTAGCAAGCAAGTGGGAAATGTGGGCTGCAGCTTTTTCATGTAGTGAGTCTCACTCGGTTTCAAGGGCTTCAACCAAGCTCACACATTTGAGTACTACTCCGGTTGGGTTTTAAGTTTTAGAGCCCCAAATTTGCACAATTGGGGATGCCTTTTTAAACAAATTTTGTATAAATTAGAGCCTTGTGGTGATTGAGCCCCATTTAGAGCTCCCATTGGGGATGGCCTAAGCATTTTCAAATAACATATTAACATAAACCAACATGCCGTAGGCATCTTTGATCTTCTAACTCTCTTTTCCACCATGCATGCATTCGTGGTAGAGATCAAAGAGTAGCTCAGCTTCAATTTCGAATATTTTTTTTCTAATATATATATATGGTCGAAAACCTACTGGCCAACATTATCAATCAAAATTTAATTAATTAGGGTTTAAACAATAATCTTTTGGTTAAAACTGTGTTCTCAAATACGACAACTTTTCTTTGTACGTGCGTTGTTCTACCCCGCCAGCAACCACTTTTTTGGATTCGTGTTTGATCACAGGTTTGTAAAGAGACAAGTTAATTTGATCCGTAGTACTTCCTTTGTTGGAGACAACTTACAAAACGATTCTTAATTACAATAAAATAATGTTATTTACAGATCATTGTTTGTTTAATATAGAATCTTTATAGGCTGGTGTTTTAAAAAAATATATATATATTACTAATATTCTATGTGTATAATTATATATTATATTAATTCTGAAAATAATAATTAATGATTATTTCTGAGTCATTAAATGAGATATAAGTGATTGATTGAGATGTGTTTTGGCCTGCTGTCTGAAATGTTGTTTAGGCATGCCCAGCCCAGTTTCATGGAATTTGTGAGAGTGGGAGCTTCTACAATGAGGAGTTAAAGTGAGGAGGTTATTTGAGGAGACCGATCCGACCGTCAAAACATTTAAAATATTTAAGTCCCATGATTTCTTTACATTTGTTGATGGTGAGATTTGACCTCCTCAAATAACCTCCTCACTTTAAGCCCTCATTATAGCCTTTCCATTGTGAGAGAGATAGGCTAGTTGGGCTGGGCTGGGCTGGGCTGGGCTGGGCTTGAGCAGTTTCATAAAGCCTAGTTTCATGGCATCATATCTAAATTAAAGTTGAAATAATCTGAATAAATAAACTCTTAGATTGGGGTCCTGGTCCAGAAGGTTGAAAGTGCCTCTCAGAAGGGCAACCTGTTTTCTGCCCTCAAAATGTGAACACAATGGAGGGCACATCGCCTATCTTGTGGAAGCCCCACAAGGGATTGGTATTTGGTACCTCATCATCCACCTTAACTGCTTTATGGGACAAAAGCTAATTATGTTTTGGAATATATTTATTTTATATGTACGACCTTGGGAGAGCTCTGCCTCCCTCTTTTAGGAGGACAGTTCACACTCCCAATAGCCAACGTATCTAAACCACGAGTGCCCTTCAGTTCAAGGGCTTTCAGATAAAGCAACAGACATGGCAACCTGGCCTTCCATTTCATCTATAGAAAGGAAAAAAAAAAGGCTATGCCTTTCCTAGAGAGCTCTATTTGTAATTCTCTTCAATTTCCTTCTAGATGTATATATGATTCGATTAGCTTACCTTTTTGTTTTTTTTATATAAATTTTAATAAATTATTTTACGTTACTTTGAATGATTAATTTGATGGTTCATACAGATGAGTACAATTATATAACATCTTGTGGGTTAGACTGAACTAATCAATTTCATTTAAATTGGACAAGTGTTCTGACCGTTATTTGATATGCTGAGATTGAACTTATTAAATTAGACATATGTTCAACATATTGTGTCTTATAAGTCTCATCTAGAGGAGCGTGACTCATAAGGACTGATTTAGACTCAACTCCAATCCAGTTAAAACCGAATCCCCATATAATTAATAAACTACAATAAGCTCCTACTATATAATGATGGAAATGATGATAAGTTTGACTCCTGAAATTCTGTGCTTAATTCGTTACCCCACCAACTTCAACCTTTGCCACATCTCTACCTCAATCCAAAATCTTCCACTTGTAGTAAAGGCAAAACAAAGATTCAATTAATCTTTTTGTGCATGCAAGGCCCTAATCTGTTACACCCATTTTAGAAACATGGGCTGTATAAAACCAACAGGGAATGGTGCTCTGTCTGGTCTCCATATGCTTCTCCTTCTTCATTGCAAAACTAAATTTGCCAAGAGTATTAGGGTTACTAATTACTTGTTAGTTTTTTCTTGTCTTTGGGCTTTTGGCCCCTTTTAACAAAATAAAAAAATAAATAAAAAATAAATATAACATCATAAATGAGGTCAATAAAACGTACGTTTAACTTTTCACTCTTGATTAGGCCACATTATTATTGTGCAATTTGCAGGGATATAATTGTTTTATAAGATGGTAATTATCCCAAGCTCCATTATCTTCACCCTTTATTTGTTCTCATTTCTTAATCTTATTATTCATGCCATAATTGGTATGATTATTCTGACGGCGACACATAAACCAAAATGCAATCATAATCTTTGCTGCCGTTATCATTATCATTATTTATTTATTTCATTTTTATTTTTATTTTTCCATTCCCAACTTAGCAATCAACACTCCTAAAAAGAGCCACAGTCCCACAACCATATATAATTTTTTTTCTTATAAAAATGACATTGAAACTGTAATAATGCCACTATGTGCATGTGTTTCTGTGCCCAAGAGTTGACCTATTAAGTCAACATTCAAATTACCTAATAAAAATAATTCTATTTTATGCAGATAATTAATCAAATTGGTGGTGGGTTTACCATATATATTATAATTAAATGGGTTATTTTTTAAAATAAATTTAACAAAAAATACATATGAGATTAGGAGAAATTGAGTACTTGTAGGCCCTTGGAGAAAGACATGTATCATATGTAGTTGTAAAACCATTTTATAAGGTTTCAATGAATTCTTGCACACTCAAATTCTAATGTAATTACCACTTTAAATTTTCTTGGTAGATCAATGGGCGCTATGTACCATCGGATTTGCAGTTTGCTGCGTGGTAATCTTATCATTTATAAAAGAATAAAATAGTAACTAAATAGTGCTGATTGTGGGAACAGTGATTTTTGAAAACCATTCAGATGGTGACATGTGGAAATGGAATATGCCTTAGGTCAAATAATTATGTTAATTATATATCCATTTAATTGGCTAATTATCTTGACTTAAAATGTAATATCTCCCTCAAATCAAGGATTCCTTAATCTACCTTCTTATTCAGGAGAGAGAATAATTCCCTTCCATAAAGGAATTATTTTCCCATAAATCATACCAAACAATGAGGCTCTATATAAAGGCAAGTTATCGTCACACATGAGGTAATTCCAAACCCTAGCAAAAAGCCCTAAGGCTCACACCACCTCTTTCTCCCTCTCTCTCTCTCTCTCTCTTGGCTCTGTGCCGTCTCCTTTTCTCTAAGCTCCGTGCCATCTCCCTCTCTCCCCGAAGAGCAAACACTATTCCTTTCAGCAGTGGCGAAGCCAGGATTTCATGTGTGTGGGGGCCTCTTACAAATTATAAAGAATCAAAAGTTCGAACTCATAATACATATGAAAAATAGTATATATATATATATCACATATGTCAAGAATTATATTGCTTATTGGTTGCAATCATAATTGTCCTCGACAAAGGGATAGACAAATACATTTTAAGCAAGAAAAATTGTAAGAGATAGACAAAGAGTAGCGATTTAGCAAATATCTTTAAAGCTTTTTCCCCCATTAAATCCAATAGAAAGAAAAAATCAAAATTTCACAAACTAAAAAAAACCTTAGGTCCCTTCATACATTCATATCATACATGAAAAAATGGTTTATGTAAAAATATTGACTAAGTATGAAAAATGGTTTTTCCAAATAATCCTTTTCTCAAGATAACTTTTGGCGGCTTTTATTCCTTACACATAAGCCTCATCATTTGGCCCGCGGGCCCATGGGCCGATGGGGGCCCGCCCGGCCCATTGGAAAAAAGCCCGGCCCGGCCCGTTATGGGTTTTGAGATGGCCCGGCCCGCCTTGGGCCGGGCTAGGCTTGGGCTTGGGTGTCTGAAGCCCGGCCCGGCCCATAGGCCCGGCCCGATTAAGCCCAAGAAAGCCCGGCCCGGCCCACCCACAAAAGCCCGGCCCGTTAGGCCCGCATACATATATAATTATGTATAAATAAGAGTTTAGGATTAGGATTATATCACTTAAATCATATATATAATTTGTTTCATTTCATTTACTTTTCTTTACTCATTCCTAGTTTATAATTGGATGATTAGCACATTAATTTGTGTCAATTATTAATACAACAAATATATATATATATATATATATAAATAAGATGAACAATATATCATATCACTAAATATAATCATATCACGAAACATAATCGTACTACTACCACAAAATATAATCATGTTTTTCTTGAACACATCACCAAACATTTACATATTTATTTATACCGTCCTTTAAAAAAAATATCTTTTTGATACTTATTATTTTTTAAAATTATTTCTTAAAACGTATTACGGTCTAATTATGTAATAACCTCAAAAATAATACTTTGTTTTATTATTTTGTGGAAAATCTTATTAAGTTGTGTGACTTTATTGGGTATTTTATGAATTTGGTTTGATGTGAAAATATTGGAATTAAGTGAGTTTAATCTCAAATTTAGACTAAAATGCCCTTATGATTAAGTTTATGATTTTTTTCGAATGAAATAGGCCCGTTTCGGCCCGGCCCGTTGGGCTTAGCCCAGCCCGGCCCAATAGGCTTTCTCAAGCCCGACTTATGGGTCGGGCTTGGGCTTTGAATTTTCTAAAAAAACCCAGCCCGGCCCGGCCTGATATTTTCTCTCTCCTCTTTAAAGCCCGGCCCGGCCCGGCCCAAGCCCGTTCAATTTGGGCCGAGCTAGCCCGGCCCGGCCCATTGACAAGCCCTACTTACACATCAAATAAGAAAACTTGATTTTATGAGATTTTAGTATAAAGTATATATTGACTTAATGAGCCATCATTTTTAGCCTAAATCTTATTTTGCACTAAAACCAATTTTTCATATTTTGATTTGGTGGGAATTTGATTTTCTAGTATTTTTTATTTGAATCCAAATAAGGGGTACTTCCTTATTTACATTGTAAATTTAAGTAAATGGAGTAATATAAAAATAAATGAAAGTAAAAGGACAAAGACATTTACTTAGTGCCAGTTTGGCATTGCTTATTTGGGGTGATAAGTTATTTTTTAAAAATTTTAAGAAGCTCAACCCGTTTGGTAAACTACGAAAAAATCACTTATTGTTAAAAATTGCTGTGAGAGAAAGCTATAAGGGAAAGCAGCTAATGATGTGCTTTCATTTTCTGATTATGCATGAATCAGTTTCGAAGAGGTGTTGGGTTTAATGATTATGCAGCAATCATTTTCTGATTATGCGTAAAATTAATACCAACAACACTTTTAACAAAAATTTTACCAAACGCTAAACTGCTTTCTCTCACAGCAAATCTAACAGCGATTATTTTCACAACACAACAATGTCAAACTGGCTCTTAATATATGCGCAATTTGTTTTTTTAAGTAAATGCTGAAAATGGAAATAAGGTAATCTGTACACCTGGAGTGCACCACCACCAATTGAGCAAATGGGCAATTTGAAGCACTTCATTGTGCCTTAATAGATCTGTCACAACACATGTGGGTACATATCAAAACGTAAAGTATTTGAAATAATATACACTTTTAAAATTTATAAAAACTTGAGTGGAGGCCCGGGACCACACTGGTCCCAGTGTGGCTCTGCCCCTGCCTTTCAGTTATATCTACATCTCCTCGCGACCATCAATTCCATTACAAGTCCGAAACACCCCATGAAATGGCCCCAAATCCACGTCGAGGAGGGCCTGAGCCTACCTCACGACCCCGTGGCCTAGACTACTAGCCATCCTCATGGTCACACGACCAAGACCCATCTTTTCGGCCTCCAAAAGCTCTCCATCACGGCGACGCCATTACTTTGGCCATGACGTAGCTCAAGGCAAGACCACAGTGACCCATGGCGCCTATACCATCCTCGGCAATCCCACTATCGCCGTGACTTAGCTGTCTTGGAGAAAGTGCAACCATTTCATCCTATGCCGCAGCACATGATGTTCATGGCCCCTGATCACGCCTCCATTGAAACCCTAGGTCGCGTGCAACTTGGCTCCTTACAATTCTCTCCCACCCATCCAAGCAGTCAAGCATATCTCAATCGCAAGGTCGATGAGTTGACCAAGAGGTTCAAGGACCAAAAGAACTTGGTTGGTCGACTACTTGGGCAGATTGACTTGATCCACGACTTTGGACTTGGACTTGTTGGTGAGAAAAAAATGATGGACAAACGGACCGACAGACAACTTGAGAGGTCTCAGGGAGATCATGCATGAACCAACAAGCAAGAAGGAGGACATGAACTTGATGATCAGCATGTTGATGAGTTGAAAACACCTACGAGTCGCGAGCAAAGTAGGACGAGTATCTATTCGAGATTGAGCCTGCACACTAACGTGTACTCAAGGTTGGGAGCGCAGTCTAATGTTCATACTCGCTTAGGCCTACAGGGAACTGTTCATTCAAGGTTAGGCCCTCGATGAGACTAGTCGAGTAGCCCTACTCATGGAGAGCGTGAAGTTCACTGGCTCGTACAAGAAAATAAAATTCCAGGCTATGCGCCATAATAAACCCTTCGCAAGCTCAATCCACCACCACGCTGCATTGGCAAGGTAGCCAAAGAGAATAACATTTTTTAGAAAATGAGGAGGTAGACTAGCGACACAGACACCACAGGCGTCCTTGGCATGAACTGCAACTATTGCGACTGAAAGATATCGAGAAGCTCGTGAGTGATCAACTTCGAAGGCCTAAGGGTTAGAGGAGACTTGGAAGACAATCTACGTCGAGAAGTAAACCAAGTGAACTCCTTACCCTTCACCGACGAAATTGAGTATGCAGCTCCACCAAGGAGGTTCACGACAGCTTCTTTCACACTATTCAAAAAGGATTTTGATCCCGAAAGGCATCTTAAGCACTTTATGAGTATCGTGATACTCTACAAGGGTGATGATTCATTGATGTGCAAGGTGTTTGCAATGACCATGTGATGAGCAGGGGCGGCCCTGGGGTGGTGCAAGTGGCGCCACCGCACAGGGCCTCCGATTCTTAAGGGCCCCCGAAAAAAAATTTCTTTATATTATATATATATATTAATATTATATGAATCGTATATATAGTATAGCATCTGGATATTTGCACAACAACGTTTTCAGGGGAGTTGGTTGGAGCGCATACCTTTTTCGTAAAAGGGCCCGAGTTCGATGCTCCTTGAGGTCGTTCTACTGGCTAGCCTTTTTTGATATTATTTTTGCATTCAACTTTACATAATTATAAATTTAAATAAAATAAAAAAACAAAGAGCCTTTTACAAACAGGCAACGTGGAAGCTTAACCCCACCAAAGGAGGAATATATATGATATATCCCCCAAATGTTCTCAAAAATAAAATAAAAAAGGTTTTCTCCTCCAAGAAAAGTACTTTCTTCATTCAAAACACCATGAAAAAAGCTTCATGGCTCCTTCTTTCTCTTGAACTCTGATTTTTGGGTAAGTAATCATCATTGTTCATCAATTTCTCTTTGGTTCTTCTTTTTTCAATCCTTTGACAATTTTTGTTATTCTTTCAATTTCAGGAATTTGAACACCAAAAAGAGAAAACCCTAATTCATGAATTCATAAAGACCACTCAAAATCAAATTCGTAGAAAAAAACATTTTGATGAGAATACTTGTGAGCCATCCCAATCAATTCCTGAATCAGCTGAAGAAAAGTTTAGAATTGATTATTTCTTGTATTTAGTGGATCAAGCTATTGGTTCTTTACGAAGAAGGTTTCAACAATATCAAGAGTATGAGAATATTTTTGGGTTTTTGTTTACTTCAGAGAAGTTAAATTCATTGGATGATTGCGATTTGAAAAATAGTTGCAGTCATCTGGAAAGCATTATGAAAAATGACAAGTTTTCTGATGTCGATGGGGAGGATTTATTTGTTGAGTTGAAAGTTTTGCGGGAGCTTTTACCAAAAGAAAATACCACAGCTACTGCAATATTAAATTTCTTGAAAAGATTAAATTGTTTTCCAAATGCATTCATTGCATATAGAATCCTATTGACTATTCCTATTACTGTTGCATCTGCAGAAAGAAGTTTTTCAAAATTAAAATTGTTAAAATCATACTTGCGATCAACTATGTCGCAAGAAAGATTAAATGGACTAGCTTTGATTTCAATTGAAAGTGAACTTCTTGAAAAACTTGATTATGAACATTTGATTGATGATTTCTCTTCTAAAAATTCAAGAAGATCAATTTTCAGACATTAGTATTGTACTAGCTGTGGTTTTTTTTTCTTTTGGGGTAAAAGCTCTCGTAATAATTTTAATTCTTCAAATAAGACAGCAAATACAATGTGAATGATTTTTGGATAATCAGGTATGTTTTTGTTGTTGCTTTTTTGTTTAATGCAATATAATCTAATTTGTTAATGACATTTGTGTGCAACTACTCTTTAATTTGTGATTGCCAATTTTTTTTTCTATTAAACACAGATTGCTTATTGGAGGCAGCAAAGGACCTTACAGGGGCACAATGAGCTTATTTTTGTACCAAACATTTAACTTTATCAAATGGAAACATTTAAATTTTTATGAATTTGATTTCTGATTGTCATTGCATATTTATTGATGGTGAATTTTAGTTATAAAAAAAATTGTTTATGACATTAAGTTATGGCAAATTTTTATAGTATTTTCGTATTAGATTATGTGAGACCCAATTTAAGTTTCGCACAGGGCCCTCAAAATCTCAAGGACGGCCCTGGTGATGAGTGGCCCAAGATTGGTTCCATACATTGGCACTCAAGAGGTAGAGTGTATCAAGGAGAGTTGATGCCAATTGAATCTTTGATTTGAGGGAGATATATTCTCATTTTAAGTCAAGATAATTAGTCAATTAAATGGAGATATAATTAGCACAATTATTTAATATAGGGCATAATCACTTTAACACGTGTTACTATCTGAATGATTTCCAAAAATCCATATTCCCACAATGGGTTTTGACATATGAATATGTAAGACTAATGTCATGATGATTTTTTATGAGTGTTATAAAGATTGCTCATTAACCCTTTTTTTGGGTAATATTTTAAATCCAATGTTCTTACTAGTAGCAGTGCTGGCGCATGTAGGTAGGAGATTGTGAGAGTCTGTTGCCCCTACACAGCAAAAGTTCCCTTTCAATTTGCCCAGCAACTCAGGTTATATATTTGTTAAGTTAGTGACAAGAGAAGGTGCTCGATGAAATGCCTCAAAGAGACTGAGTAGGCAACTATTTGTATTTTGTCAAGGATCCAGGCGCTATTCAAAGAAAGAAAAAAAAGACTTTTGTGGTAATGAGTTGTGTTATTCTGTGAAGAGATATGATGGCCTAAGGACTATGCATGTGCCTGTATTTTGCTCATGTTCCAGATCGAGGATGAGCGTGAGCCACTTACAGCACGCATGAGTTACGTGCAATATGTTACAAATCTTTTTCTTTTCTTCACTCTTCTTTTTTCTTCTTTTTATTATATGACCAATTCCTACGTATATATATAAATCTTGGAAGAATTCATTTTTCGTTTGTTTTTTGCCCTTCGAAAGGTTTTGTTTTCCTTAGCGGTCTTCCTATGGCATAGATCGAAGCCAGCCTTCAAAGTAAACTAAAACTAAACTAATAAATTATTATTATTTGGAAAACCCCCCCAAAAAAATTATAGAAGTAGGTTAATATTGCCTATTTATATATAATGACCCACGAGAATAAAAGGAGAGTTTATGGAACAAGCAAATGAGGTGGCTATGCACATGTGTTTTCAAGCACGTGCCAATATTTTAGGCGCTCTCTAATCATGCTGCTTGTGCGACAGTGACAGATGATTACTATTTGACTAGATGAATCTTTGTCTACCACGTGTTAATGCGCATGTACTTCCAAATTGCATATTCAACTCAAACATCCCATCTCAACTCTCTCTCTCTCTCTCTCTCTCTCTCTCTCTCTCTCTCTCATGCTTCACGTACTGGCCACATTCCCAGAGCCAAGATTGAAATGACTAGGTATTGAATATCTTTATTACTACATGAATTGACAGCCAAAGTTATAATTTCAAATTGTTAACAACCCTAGGAACCCAGGATTTGTTGTCATAATGTTGAAATTAACGATCATTCATTATATAAAAAAAAAAATCAGGGGCAGAGTTATGCCATTGTTCACTTAGGTCAGAAGTGGCCCTGATCTATTATGAATATTGTAATAAAATCGTAATACATTTTCGAAAGAAAATACTCATTTCAATCTATTACTCTTGTAGGTAACAGTTTCTCTAATAAGCTGAAAAATATATATAGTTAAGTTTTGTGTTTTACGTTTTGGCCCCCGCAAATAGAAAATCTTGGCTCTGCCTATGAAGGTGAAGGTTCTCTTCTCAGCTCTCGAGTCAGATGACTCTGTGTAATGTTCACTTAATCAATTTGGTTAAGTGAATGAACAACTTCTAAAAATTATCTGGCTAAGTCGAGTTAGAATATATTGTATGTTTGGTCGGGTTCAAAAGGACATGATGGCATCCCAAATTTTCCGCCCAATGCAATCCTTTGAATTAAAACAGGTAAACAGTCGTCTTTTTTTCTCTTTTAATTTTTTTTTAGGACCTTTCTTATTGAGAGGATTGATATTATACTAAACTCACACATTACACAAATGTTAGAACTCGAACTCATGATCTTATTTAGGAGAGCAATTGCTCTAAATCACTTTATTAGTGGTGCTATGCAATAGTGGTCCTTCTTTGATGTATACAGATGTGTTCTTTTCATGACCAGCTTATAAATAATATTTTACTTGGACCAAAACGTACGTATGGCCTACCTGTATTCATATTGCTAAAGCTTTACTCAAAACTTTTAGGTACACAAAGACTTTGGAAATACCTGGTCCAAACTAGACTATCTTTGCTAGCTTCACTTAACAAAGTAAAACACAACTTGCAATTGGCTATCAAAAACAAGAAGAAAAAGAAAAAGAGAAAGTAAAAGACAATTTACAAAGAGAAATATACATATATATATATATATGTATAGTGACTAGTTTACCAATAGGAACTCTCCAAAGAGCACTAAGAATCCATTTGGTAAGTTTGTTTTTTAAGTTAAAAGTATATTGGTGATGCCGATGTGTAGGAGAAGCTCCTCATGGGCATGAGAGTGAGAGGATGACAACCTTTTCCAAATTGAATATAGGCACCTTTTTGAGGAGTTGCTCATCCTTGGCTAAACGTGGGGAACCGAAACAATAATGGGTCTATATCAGCAATCATCAACCAAGACCCTACCATCTGTTGGTTTTCAGCTCCCCATCTGCTCTCGTCAGCTTTTGCTAATCTCAATTTTCTTGTTAATTAATGTATAGTAGTAGACCGCAACAAAAAGAAATCAAGGTTCTAATTATAATTGAGTTAATATGGTAAAGTATTATTTAATAAATGTACATTAGTTGTAGCAAGGTTCCTTTCACATATTTTGGGGTAGGTAGGGCGACTTGGTACCATTCTACCAATATTGATTATATAAGCAAACATGACTACAAGGGTTCGTGATATTGTCTTTCATCAGCAATCTTCAAAAACAAATGGTTGAGATTCTTGCCCAGCCACTCAAGCAATCATGGGTTAAGATGTGCCACATGTCATGGAGTTTTTTGACATGTTACACATCTTAACTCGTGAAGGTTTGGGTGATTAAGCAGGAATGTCAACCACTTATTTGTGAATATGCTATTTTTAACCTAACATGAATCTACTTATGTTCATTATCATTCCAACGAAGATGCTCGTTGTATTATGAGGTTTACCCTTTATATTGGTGACTTGTACTTGGTTTGAAAAAATCGCCTTACATGATTCAAAATGTGCTAGGCTAATTAATAATATCATCTCATTTCATAAAGAAAAAGAAATGAAGTAAAGTAGCATGGATGCTAAAAAGGAAAAAATTATGCTACATTTCATGCATACATACATACGAAGAAAATCCAAGCAGAAAAAAAAAAAGTGAGGAAGGCAAGGGGTACTTATGAGCATGTGTACACTTGACAATTGGTGCATCATTCCAAGTACATGATACAAATGTTATAGTCTCAAGAAATTTTAGTGACAAATGCAAATCCTAAGTTTCCTTATGAACTAATAATATTTTTGGTATAATAAAAACTCATGAACATAATACATGCACAAAATCATGATAATTGTAATAAACAATCCACGTGGCACAATCATAGCATGCAAACAATATCCTCCTCAAATACATCTCTTTTACTACATAGCATGTAATGTAATGGTGGGTGGAGCAACGTTATTGCCCTATTTATGCATGCTAGCTAGCTCAAGAAAAGCAGCTTATTGAGGTGAATTATATCACTACTCTTTAATCAATTCAATTATACATCATAACCAATCCTTACTCATGCTATTTAACTCCTTAATTGAGTATACAAGTTTTGGACTATAACAAAATAGTATATGGTGCATGCTAATTATAAGTTTGTCTCGGATCAAAATTACTAACTACCGATAAAGTATATCGTTTTCGATTAATTAAAGTAAATTGATTTCGATTATTACAATTGAAACCATGAATTAAGTGCAGCACTAAGTTTATGAATGATATATTAGTGCATGCAACCAGAGCTTGTCTTATGTTGATTGGTGTTTGGTGCCATTAGCTCGAGTAGAGCTTACACATAATTAACTCGATCATGATCGATCAACAAGAGTAATTAATTAACCCTTTCCAATTGGAGTTTAAAAAACTTTCAACTTGTTTACCACACTCCACTGCCACGCAAGCATTGGTGGGGTGGGGTCCAGCCCAATCCAAAGATGACACTCGGATCACGTGTGAGACTTTTGCTTCACTTCTTGTTAAAACAAAACAAGTTTAATAAATCCACTTAATATTATTATATTATATTTATCATACATAACCTTTACCCTAAAGACCCCAACACAATGGCGAAGGACCGGCCCGATACATAGGAAAAGAAATAGAGATGCTTTTGATACATTTAATACATTTAATAGTACTTCATATTAAGTCATTATCATAATTTAGTACACTTTTTTTTTCTTCTTACAAAATGATGGTCTAAACTACTCTAATATACGAGGAGGGGGATCGAGCTCTATGGCATGAGACAATATACTGTCTTAGCCAACTAACCTAATGCACATTTAAAAAATTAAATAAAAGGCAGATAAAATTATTAGATCAATGCATCAAAATAGAACAAAGGATAAAAATTGTAAAAGATTAGGCTAGCAAAGCACAGTGTGCCACACGGTGAGTCATTCCATTAACAGTACGATAGACATGAGCAGTGGCAGATCCAGAATTCAAAAGTCAGGTAGGTGAAACTTACTTTAAAAACTCGACGATACGAATGAATTTCATTCATAAAAATAAAAAGATACACCTAGTCGGGAAGAGCGTAATGAGATTTACCATCATATATAAAAACTTAACCCAAAAAAAAACTAAAATAACAAATTAATGCAATACAACAAAAAACTAAACTATTTAAATCTAAAACTAAATTAAACTGTTAAAAAACTTAAGATGCATACATTTATTTTAGGAAAAACCCAATAGAAGAATACTTATTGGCCTTAGATATGAGAAAATGCTACCAAGAGAGAATGTCCAGACTCAAGAAGAAGCTGCAAAAGATAATGATTTGGGACTGTCGATTATTGCTCAGCTGAAAGAGAATTGGCTGCTTACTTGCTCCCCTCCCCTCCCCCGCCCTCTTTCTTTTTTTAAGTTTGATTGGGCCATATAATATGTGGGTTGCTCTTAAGTTTGGGTAAGCATGGGTTCACACCATTACATGGGATGGGTAGGAATAGCTTTGCTTACATATTTTTTTTTTTTTTTTTTTTTTTTAGAGTGAAAATTTGGGTAGGCATGAGTAAAACTTTCTCCAGTAAATGGAGGTGGTAGATGCTTTGTATCCTCCACCACATGTCCCATTGTGAACCCATTTAATAGAAGTACTTTGAAGAGCTAAAACTATATGGAGATAATCGCTCTCAAAAGTAATTTTTCTATAATCCCTTCTATCATTGCCTTGGATCTAGCAGATAATGTCTTCACCTTGTCCGAATTCAGTTGAAAGAACATAACCGCGGACGAAATTACACATAAGAGCTATCCCTTTATAATAAAATCAAATTATTGGTTTCTTATTTTCATTTTTCTAAAGAAGCTTTCGTGAAGTCATTAAATAGAAAGTAATTACTGAATTTTCTTTACTTTTTTTAATGATGTTGTTAAAGGTTAATGATTTGTTTGTTGAATTTAAAAGGTAAATGATAACAAATGTTTGCAGATATCCGTGTGAATTAAATGGAGAAAATCATTTTTGAACCGGGAACGGTACATGTGTCAGAGGGCAACTTGTAAGCTTCTCTTGCAAAAAAGGGCGCGAGTGGGGCCAGGCCAGGTGGGCCCAGAACGGTATAACGGGGGTGGGTCCCGCAAGCATAAACCGGCCTGCACACCAAATCGTGAGCCTAATGATCGTGGGCTAGCCCACGCCGGACCATCAGCCGCCACGTACTGAGACCCCAACATCATTCCGTCCGCTGGGCCCCACAATCCACCACCACCACAGGCACGGAAACACACAAACACAACCCAGCTGACTCTCGCTGTCACGCTGTTACCTCGCTCCTCGGCTGGGCGGCTGAGCCGAGCGGACTCCATTTGAGCTCCTTATTTTATGTTATGTATTTGGAGAGGTGTCGCTATCGTATTGTCTAGGTCGGTTTGTGGGGCCCATGTCATGAAAGCCGAGGGTTCGTAGAGAATACAATACAAATTAAAGAATTGCGGACCAACCAACCAGAGCACGCGTGCATTTGCTGGTGAGGATAGGTATCATACGATCATATATAATTCTTTTTTAAAAACCCTAAAAAGTTTCTTTCCAGTATTGTTGCACTAATTTATTTGCACTTTTTGAATTAAATATATATATATATAATTATTTTTATTTTTATTTTTCTTCTTGTAACGGGGTCGAGCAATTGCAGAGACTCTGCTTGTTGAAGGATTTGGAGTTTGGCTGTCTAGGGTTTTGGAGATGGTTGCTGAAAATAATAAAAAATAATGATATAAATTAGATTTTTAGTAACATAATCTGCGAATGAAATATGGGGTAAGAAAATTCCGGAAAACTAAATTTATGTATAGAATATCGGTGTTCATTAATTAAAAAGAGAAATGTCGAAAGATATGAAGAATATCATTGATTTTTTTTACTATTTTTTAAGTACATTGAATTTATCGCATATATATATATATCTTATTTTTTCAGGTAACTATTAGTTTAAATATACTTTTTATGTACTCGAGTTCGAATCACCCTCTCCGTAGTTTAGATTAATTTAAAATAGAATATCGTTTATATAAAAAAATACATTTTCTATAAATGCAACTTGTATAAGAAACTTCATCAATTATGAACTCAATTCAGGGTTTCACTAAACTTATGTGCTTTTTATATAATTTCTCCTTAAAGATATTGAATCTCCTTGCCGATAAAAAACAGAGGACGTTGACCCTCCTTACTACGATAGGAGAGTCCTCCATTTGCTGGTAAAATATTTGTTCATTGTGCCAAGAGCTATATCGATCTCTATTATTAAGTCATTTTGGAACAGTTGAGAGACATGTTTCCAACAAGGATAATTCTAATTGTGATGATCGATAGCACAAATGTTGATTACATATTAAAAAAAAGGAACTCTTTTGTTTTCAGGTAATTAAACATGAGTAGAAGAAGTTTAATTTGATGAGATAGAATGTGGATTAGTTTATTTATTTAGGGCTTCTTCAAAGTGATTCTGGATATGCCAATAATCACTTCTCTATATAAACACTTTAAGTGGTTTTAAGTAATTTTTATGGAGGAACACCTATTATGTGCTTCTCCCCAGAATCACTTAAAATCACTTAAAGTGATTATATAGAAAAATATATGAGAGGTGCTTCTTCCTATAAGTGATTCTAGCCTATCTAGATCACTTCCAAACGAGCCCTTATTCTAGGAGGTGATGGGAAAAGGAATACCTCCTTCATTTCATAAACCCAATACAACATGCAAGTACACATTTGGATCAGTTTACTTTGTCAAATTTGATATATGATAATTTAAGGCTAAAATGGGTGTATACACTGTATTTTTTATACAAGCGATATTGAAAGAGGGAGGATTCGAAACACAGAATTTTAGGTGCACGAATAATTTTTTTAATCACTTAGAAATTAGGAAAAGTTCATTGATCTTATAATTTTTATAAACAAATAGTAATCATCTAGAAGGGCTATAAATTGTAGTATCATAATTAATCTGGACGTGCACAGCACGCGGTGTAGACTCAACTGCAATGGATCAATAATATATAGAAGAGAGAGAGAGAGAGAGATGGCTAGCTAAGCTTAGGTTACTTTTTGGCGGGAGAATGTTCACCACAGCCTCAGGCAGAGAGGGGTCACCACCCAAAAAATATCCTCCATTGATTACAAATATCTGCACATATATATTTTTATCATCAATCATCATCATCAAACAAATATTAATAGTCAATTAATTTGTTTAACACACTACTAATTAATCCCTCTGTTTTTTGTCCTTCATTGTCCTTGAAGATTTAAGCCAATCCCCATATGATATCGTCATCCATCCAATCCTCACCGTCCAATCTCCTTCCTTCACTCTCACAGAAGAGAGACAACCTCAGAGAAGCTCAGCTTTTCTCTTCTGGTCTCCATCACTGGTGGGTGGCTCTGGAGGTTACCTTCTCTCTCTCTCTCTCTCTCTCTCTCTCTCATTGATTCATTTTTTCACTTTCGTGAGCCATTTGAGCGCCTCCCTTTTATTTCGGGCAAAGCTTTTGCAGCAATCAAGCCATCCACAGACACACTGAAAAGATAAGGAGAGAGAAAATGTGCATATGAGTGAGAGGGATGGATTATTAGGGCATGTGTTTATATATTTTGTTTTTGTTTGTTTCTTTGTTCGTTTCTTCTTATTTAACTCCGTCTCTTCCCTGTTTTTCCATTCCTAGCTAGCCTCTAACTTTCCCTTTCTTTTTCCCTTCACTTTCCTTTCCTTCTTTTCCATTTCTCGGGATCCGATCTCTCTCTCTCTCTCTCTGTGTGTCTTGGGGAGGATCAGTTCAATTCCCGAGGATTTGCTTTGCTCTTCTTGTTTGTTTGTTTGTTTGTATGTTTTGTTTTTGTGTCTGGTCCTTTCTTTTCCGTGCTTCTTTTTTGTCTGCTTCAGTGGGATTTCACAACCAAAAAGTTAAAAAGAGTGACGAAAGCCAAGCTTCCGATATTGTCTTCTACATATATATCTTTAAGCTACCATCTGGCTGATTGGTGGATATACGAGGTTTACTTGATCAACCAGATCTGTGTGCAGCAGTTTTAGCATCCATAGGGTGTTGTCACCGTACAAGATTACCAAGGTTGTCATCTCCTCCTCTCTTCCTCTTCCTCCCTTCTTCTTCTTCTTCTTGATATCATCGTCTTCTTCTTCTTTTTTCTCTTTTTATTGGTTTTTAATTTTCTTAGTGATAATATTTTGATCCATGTGGCCAGTTGCATGAATGTATTAAAATGATCACAGATGAAAATGGTACATACCATTAATCTTTGGAAGCAAAGCACATGAAATATTAGCTTGAAGCTTCGTCGAATATTAGGCTCGCTTAAGATCAAATGTATTTGCTTTAATTTTAAAGATGGTATCTTCCACTGTTCATGTTTTGTAGGACGATCTTTGTTTTCTTAATATGGAACAACATGGATCGATCATCTGGCTGTTTTCAGCTTTCATGTTGTGTGCTCATCCAAGCCGCATGAGCAAGAACACTCATACTTTTCTTTGATTACCCCATTTTCCATCCATTTTTTTAACCCCTTTGATGGAGTTTTGATGGAAATCAGAATTACCAATATACTTTCCATACCACCTCCTTTTACCACATGCATGGATCTATTCTCTCGAAGATGTCATACCATATGGTTTACACGAAAAGAAAAATCTTTAAGATGAGTCCTACATGCATTATCACATTTTGTTTTTGGTTAGATGAGTCCTACAGCTATGAAAAGAAAATAGTGTATTGTTTAAGTTACCATGTAATTAATATTACTACAGCTATATTAATGATTGATCCATTTCCTAGTTTCTTATGGTAAAGACAAAATTATTTTCATCATCGTTTAAATTTAAGTATGATTATACTTTTTTGTTCTCGTTCATAAATTATGCAATTGATCATCCAAAGTCAACTTTTTGTCATTGTCCCCTCAGTTTTCACCATTGATATATGAGACCCCTTTTTCTTTTTATGTTTCTTCAATATGTACAAATCTGCAATCTGATTTCTAAACTGCTTATGGAAAAAGAAAAGTGAATCAGTTTGAACGAAGATTACTAATTTGTGTTCATAATTCCAGTCCAATCGTGCTACACGTAGATTCGCTTTGATTAATGTTTCTAATTCGAGCAGCTTCATCATCAAACCATTGTTAAACTCTTAAAACTCATGTTTTGTTGTTAAGCTGTCGGATTTAGTTGGATGAACATATATAGATATATGCATGATATAAATAAAGATCTCTCTTCTTTGTTTTGTATAGAATCTACTCCCAGATTTCAAAATAGGCAAAATAAAAGACAGAATGAAGACGAATTACTTATTTACCATTATGGAAATCTTATCTCTATATGATCTCCTCTATAATTAATCCGCCAACTGGTTTCCCATAATCTCTTGTCTCGTATATATACATAGGTTCGTTTTAGGCAATTATTGTCGTTTTAATAAATTCTATTTTATAGGATCTTCTTTATTTTGGTAAGTTTTAGATTTTTTATATTCTATTTTCCCATTTTATTAGGATGCTTAGCGCCTAGGGTTCTCTATAGGTATATAAAAGTGCAAACACTTTTCGCCTTTGGACGTAAGATTTCAGTATCAATATTCACTGAAGCATAAGAGTTTTCTGTGTTTTCTTCTTTTCGCGGTGGAATCAACAAGACAATAGAGGGCTTCTTTCATGGCATTGTGTACTCTAAGAATCAACAAGAAGCTCAGTAGTACTTGTGGATCTCGTGTAATTTCTTGCCCTCCCTACTGTTACGTGTTGCGTCGTTTCCTGGCTAGATTGGCATGGTGCATATTATATATTCCAAAGATCGGAATTCAACTTGACATTAAAAACTTTGCAATATTGTTTCGTTGCTAAACAGTTCGGTATTTTATTTTACTTATGTGTGTAGCAAGAAAAAACTAATCATATATACGTATGTTTGTGTATTACTTAGAAGTTAAGGTATGTACACCCTGATGTTATATAGAAGGACTTCACGTTTGATATGTGTTCGTTTTCTCTCACGACCGGGAGGAAGCATTTGTCATAAGTATATTTTGAGTTCATATTTGCTTATTATTCATGTTTTTCTTTTTGGGGGTTTGATTGTGTTCATGTTTGAAATGCAGGTTTTGGATAACTATACGGAGAAGATGAATACTTTTTCACATGTACCCCCGGGCTTCAGATTCCATCCCACGGATGAAGAACTTGTCGATTATTATCTTAGAAAGAAGATTGCTTCAAAAAGGATTGACCTTGATGTCATCAAAGATGTTGATCTTTATAAGATTGAGCCGTGGGATCTTCAAGGTACTTAGTAATTTATTCATGCTTTAGTTAAACCGAGAGAACTTACTTAATAATCTGCTGATCCTCTTCACCATTATTGTTGTTGAATTGGACAGAATTGTGCAAAATAGGAACTGATGATCAGAATGAATGGTACTTTTTTAGCCACAAAGACAAGAAGTACCCTACTGGAACTCGAACCAATAGGGCAACGAAAGCCGGATTCTGGAAAGCTACAGGAAGAGATAAGGCTATTTACTCAAGGAACACCCTCATTGGCATGAGAAAGACCTTAGTCTTTTACAAAGGCCGTGCTCCAAATGGACAAAAGTCAGATTGGATCATGCACGAATATCGACTAGAAACTAGTGAGAATGGAACTCCTCAGGCGAGTATTAATTCTTCTTATGTTTTCTATGAGCCTATATATCAATAATGTATATGTTTCTTAGAAGGAGAATCGAAGCAAGGATCGACGAAATTGTGTCCTCCACAGTTGTATATGTTTCTTTGTCTGTAAGTGAAGTTTATTTCTAACACCAAAGATTGTTATAATTGCACACAGGAAGAAGGATGGGTTGTGTGTAGGGTGTTCAAGAAGAGATTGGCAACAGTGAGGAAAATAGGTGATTACGAGTCGCCATGTTGGTATGACCAAGTCTCATTCATGCCAGAACTTGAGTCTCCAAGGAGATCAATTTCCCACCCTTATGCCTCACCATATCACCAGCAGCAGCAGCACTATTCCCAGTGCAAACAAGAGCTTGATTTGCAGTACAACATGCCACATCATCACCACCATGATTCTTTCCTCCAGCTCCCTCAATTAGAAAGCCCCAAGGTTCCTCAGTCAGCCCCATATGGTTCAATGTTGCAGTCTTCCACACTCACACAAGAGGAGCAATTGCAGCAGCACATCAATCAGCAGCAAAACATGTTCAACTCATCGTCATCGTCATTGGTGCTTTATAACAATAATGATCAGCAATCTGTTGATCAGGTGACCGATTGGCGTGTGCTCGACAAGTTTGTTGCGTCGCAGCTGAGCCAGGACCAGCAAGATGCTTCCAAGGAAGTTACAAATTACTCCAATGCAGCATCAATGTTTCATGTGGCCAACATGCTGGCCAATGAGTCTTCCAGAAGGCCAGACAATGAAAATTTGGGGCAGGACTATGCCTCAACATCCACCTCTAGTTGCCAAATTGATCTGTGGAAATGATCAGAACATGAATATTACATATAATTAGCCAATACATGATACTAATTAATCGTAGGAGGTACAGTACTTCAAAGGGATCAAGAAAACACAATATTATTATAATCCAGCTGCTGTACATAAGAAAACACAATGCTATTTCTTTACCCTATTCGACTTTTGTGCCCTTTGATGTTTTAATGAAATACTAGGCAGCTAGCTAGGTAGAACATATATGTTTAATTACAAAATAACTTAGTCAAGACTACGTGGACTGTATGGCGTAGCAGTACTTGTTGAATGTATTTTTCGTTATTTCGCATGGCCCGGTATTCTGTTTGTCTACTATGATTTACTGAGTAAAACTCTGTCTACTCGATCAAATATATGTTATACATGAAGCACGCAGCAGCAGTGACAACGATTCCTCTATACTTTATGAGAAATGTAATCAATTGTGTGTGTGTGTGTGTGTATTTTTTATCATATAATCAATTGTTTCCAGACTAAATGACTCGGTAGCATTCTTGGTATGTGATTGTCCTGAGATATTTTTGGAACATACAATTTTGTTAGGTACTTGAAAGAACATGATGATCATACGGTGGGCATAAATGAAAGGTAGAAGACTGAGTGGCTTACTTGATTGTGGCATATTGTTTCGAAAATGCTTTTAATTCGTATAATTAATATTTGAGCAAGACTTGGGAACTGTCTCGATCTTGTAGCGAAATTGAAAGAGAAATCGAAGTAAGGATCATAAGAGAGTAAGCTGGCGAAGAAAGGTTTTGTCTTCCTGGAAATTCGTATGCTGAGGAAAGGTTCTGTCTTTGCAGACTGTTAGCATATGTTGGCCTAAGTATCCAACTTTGGATAATAGAATTAGAGTATCGAACTCAAAACTAATCGCCTAAGGGCGGATAGGGTTTAATTTACCGACGATTTACTATCAACAAGATCTATTCTTGATTTAGTCCTACGATTGTGATGCATGCACTCCACGTATATAAGGTGGTGATCGATGAGAAAAAAACACAAAGTGATTTGGGACATCATACATCACCATAAATATCACAAGCCTCAGCAGCTGCTGTCCAGTATATATGCATTGCTGATCTGGAATTAGTGGTAGTTAATACAGTCAGTTAGAGACTTTTTTCAATATATATTTTGTCGATCTCTTGCAACAATTTCTAACTGAAAAAAGATGAATTCTGTCAACAACAAAAAAATATTTCAAAGGAGGCTTAGTATCGATATCGAAGGCAATGGCGAGCTGTTTGAGAGAAATATTTTCCAATCTTCCACTGAGAAATAAGAAAGGAATTGGCATAATTAACAACTAAGTTTTCCCGGCTCCCCCATGGTTTAGTTTCTGGAATAGATAACAATAGCATAACTTGAAAGAGTCGTACTTATTATTGTGCAGAAATCAAACTAGTATGACGATGTGTTGCAACATTTAATTATTAACTTACGTAGGTTTTAGAATTTGAATGTGATACCAAAGAGAATATTTGGCATACCTTGAAAGAAGATGACTCACTCGAAAACAGCTAGAATCGCTTCTCTTCAACAAGATATTCGAGGTTCCCTCAGTTTGTTGATGAAACTAGAACATAAAAATCAGATAGAACTGGGAAGCACAATAGAACACAATACAATAGAAGAGGTGAATGCGTTGAAACATGCATGCAGCACATCCATGCTTAAATTATTTAGATATCAGTCACCCAACTCAGCTAGCTTCCCAGCAACAAGTTTTGCAGATATAGATTTGTTGGACCCGCGTGAAGTTCATTTTAAAATTATACCCAGGGGTACAGGATAGGGGGGGTTTAAATATGAGGAGGACAAAGTCTGAGGGTGTTAAAATAATGAGTGTGGTTGCTATGGAATATTGACCTGAGAGCATCTTCTCTTCTCTTACTTGAGTTGAAGTCAAGCATGAAAATCCCTTTTAAGCAATGGCAAATTCTGAAGGGACAGCATCATTGGGCGTGCGCTCATGGACTCATAATGCATCAAAACTCTCTATCTCAGAGAGAGAGAGAGAGAGAGAGAGAGAGAGAATGCTCGGGAAATGGACTCCTCAGAGAAGAAAAAGATAAAAATGAAGTGGGTGCTTTCTTTCTGACCAAAGAGAGTTTGACGTGCTGGGTTTTATTTGTTTTCTTAACTTTTTCTTGCGTCACTTAACAAAAAGAAAGGACCAAACTAAAGACTGACATTATTCATTTTCTGTCAGCTGGCCTGCACATGAGAGAGAGAGAGAGAGAGAGAGAGAGAGAGAGAGGGAGAGATTGCTTCACCTGGCCAGCAAAATCCAGAACAATAAGCAGACAAGTGTGAAACT
This sequence comes from Prunus armeniaca, assembly GCA_903112645.1. NCBI lineage: Eukaryota > Viridiplantae > Streptophyta > Magnoliopsida > Rosales > Rosaceae > Prunus > Prunus armeniaca. Next base: position 6,914,197 of record CAEKDK010000005.1, on the reverse strand, counting down.
GAATGAGTAATTAGGGTTTGTTCACATAACAACATTACATGTGTTTTGTGGCTGACTAGGATAATAAACATCATTCTTTACAGCGGCATGTGAAGCAAAGCAGCATCATTAATCCTGTCCTTCCTTAGTCGCCATTTCTTAAATCCCAATTTAAGCTCCACAGTTCCCGGAGTCCAGGACTGGCCTCTACGACTACTCATTTGTTCTGCCTTTGCAAAACCACTAGACAGCGATTATGTATCCTTAAATATTGAATCAATCCATTGCATATTTGTGTATATCATAAATAATTTTTGGTCCACATCCTAATTGAGAACTTATTAATTTTTGAGAATGTAATAGTAAACTAAGTACTTCTATCACATAATTAATATGTGGTGATAAACATGTCAACTAAATAAGATGTTGCGATTGTGTGACTTGATCAAGCCCTAGATGTGAATGTGTGCATAATCCCACGTTGGAAAAGTACTAAAATAGTCTACAAAAGATATTTGTTCACTAACTACTAATAACGCGATGCTTTGGATGGATTTATTGGGCCTAAACCCAAGTAGATGATTAAGTTATCGACAATATCGATATTGGATTAGATTTAATAATTGGGCCACGCTGGACTGTACAACAATAGAATGAAGCTTGTTGAGTTATGAACCATAGATTGTAACATATGGTAATGCATGCCCATATGCACATCAATCAATATGATCTTATGTATCACTATTTATTTTGGTGATCTCATTCTTTGTCATTACTGAATGAAGTATATATCTGACATTTAGGTGGCATATTTTCTCAGAAATTAAATTATTGTCTGAGGTAGAGATAACATAGACGCAGACGAAGCTAGCTCTTTATTTAGGCTGAGAGGTTGACCATCTCATTCGTATGCCCTACATTTATACAAAGTAGAGTCTTGATATACTAAACTCAGAAAAAAAGAAACTTTTGTATGCCTGCTACATTCTATATACATACAATAATTGGGGATGCGTACGTGTGTATATATAATCATAATATTTATGTACCCTATCATAGTACAAAATACAGACCTAGCTATACCTCTACATTATCACCTATATATATACACACGTTATAAAGTTGTACATTGACATTGAGAAAGCTGGGTTTTTAAGCTAGGGTTTTGAGGGCAGAGCGAGCGACACACATGGACAAAGAGGATGAGAGTTGAGAGGGAAGGAGGGCACATTCCCTGATTGGAGGCCCCCCAAAAAGGAGACAAATTGATGGTTGTTTTGTTTCAGTGCTCTGCTTTATTATTTGTTGATGGTTGATGCATGTTGTTTGTCCACTTGATAAGAAAGAGAAAAGTAAAGTCCAAGCAATGGGCTCAAACTTGACCTCTAGGAACAAAATATAGGCTTCCCTACCACTTTTACGGTGTGCTTTGCTATATATTAGCTTTTATGACACTCTTCATCAACTTGTAAAAAGCTCTCATGTCATTGCGAACCGACTTCATTTGCCTCTATGGTCATGTTTGGTGACTAGTATTGGATTGGATTGAATATTCCTTAACATGTTTTAAGGAAGAAATGAAATTTTTTTTTACCAAGTTGAAGGTATAAAATGAATTATTCATGAAGAAAGCTTATCTCATCTAATTTCCACGAAATGGTAGGATAACAACAGCTTATAAGTAATTCCCCTAATCCTCCCAACATGGAAAGTCATTCACCCCTACCTTCATTTCCTCCTTCACTATACCTTAGATTTAGTGATTCTTCCAATCCAATCTAATACTAGTCACCAAACATGGCCTATATGTCCCTTCCTCCTCTTTAATTACCGCTATTCTTAACCCAAATAACACTAGGGAAAATACCAACAAACTATAGAGCTTAATCCTAAGTTAATGCAAATTATTGCACCCAACATCTAGAAAATTTATATAAACACAATAAGAAATCTTTAAATCGCATGTAGCGCGCATGATAATAAAAAAAACCCTTCGAATGCAGGCATGAGCGCTTATTAAACACATTTACAGGAGATATTCTATTGAGTGCTTCACTAATGTGCCCATCCGGGTTATGTATGGGGGGATAAGAATGAACAATTTGGTGAGGACCAGCATGCAGGCCGGCCCAATGATTACAATATTTGTGTAGATGCCATGCCACACACCACACGCCCCATCTGCTTCATGGTAACAATATTGTTTTCATGGTATGGTCCATGCAATAAGTTGTTTTGTCTGCCAAGAGCAGCGGAAACTAAAATATATACGGGAACTTTTTAGTCCCTTTTTATTGAGGAATTTCTCTGACTACCTTGGTTTTGAATCAACGTAGGGAAAGCTTTGCATCAAATGAGCACCTGGATCAAGTTAATAACTAGTTCCCTAAATTTTATTGGCTCTCATGTAAATCATTTCTTGTGAGTGCACTGTTGTGGCTCATTCTCTTGCTAGGTTTTCTTTTAACTTGTAATGAGGCAATGACGTGGGATGGTTCGGCATTTACTATCCGATCAATATACATCTTAATTCATAATAGATGAAAGTTCCGTTGTGGCGATGAAAGAAAGAAGATAACTACTCATCTTTTCGGTGATGATATTGTGTTTATATCTATAACTTTGTAATTTTAGATTTATATATAAATTCTAGATATTAAATCTTCAACTCAAAATGCTTAACTCTTAAATCTCATTACTGCCTAATCACACTCCAATCCTTTCATTCCAAGTGAAATCTCACAGCTCCATCCAATTGCTAAAGAAGCCCTTTTATTTTCTTTTAATTACATTAGAGGGGTCAATGAGGTCTAGCCTAGTGAAAAAGGGCCTTAACTTGCAAACCAGAGGTCTCAAGTTCGAACGGCATAATAGTTGTGTAGTTTAGACTATCACTTACTCAAAAAATTACATTAGAGGGAAATAACCATCAATTTGTTCTTATCCTAACTAATTATCCTAGCCTCCATCAGTAATTGGGCTAGCCGAAAGACTTGAAAATTCTAATTCCTTGACGGGCCAAGCCCAAATAGAACCCAACCCATACTGAAAGATTGACCAAACTCTAAAATCGATCGGTGATCCACTGACCAATCAGAAACCGTGAGATATCAGATCAACGGATCAGAAACTTGAAACACCATTACAGCCAATGTAGCCTCACCACGTAACAACCGCATCATAAACCTCATCTCTCTCCCTTCTCTCCCAAGTCTCTGAGCCCCCAAAAATGGTCGTGTCACTGAGATTACCTTCTCTGAGCTCGCTCTTCTTGCCCTCCGTCTCCCGCCGTTCTCCGGCTGTTCTTCGCCGCCACCACCACCACATCCTCCGTACTCCAGTATTCGCGGCCTCCTTCTCGGCTCAGACCACGGTATCCGAGACCGATGACCGAGTCGACACTCAGAAAAGCAACCGAGTCCAGGACCAAGCCGTTACTCCTCGGTCGAAGGACTTCAATGCTTGGTACCTCGATGTCATTGAGCAAGCTGAGCTCGCTGATTACGGTCCGGTTCGCGGCACCATGGTCATTCGTCCCTACGGTTACGCCATTTGGGAAGCCATTCAAGTAATTCTAGCTCTACTACTTGCATTGGATTGTATTTGTTGCCTTAATTTAAAATTAAATTTAGGGGCTTATAAAAAATTGTTATTTATTTTCTAGGATTATCTGAATGTGAAATTCAAGGAGACCGGTCACAGTAACATGTATTTCCCACAGGTATTATTAAATTACAATGCTTTTTTATTTTTTGGTTTTTATGTTATTCCAAATTTTAATATATACTTACAAGTTATAACTCTGAGTTGTTTGATTATGTGGAATGCTGCAGTTTATACCCTACTCATTTATAGAGAAAGAAGCTAGTCATGTTGAAGGATTTAGTCCTGAATTAGCAGTTGTGACAATAGGAGGAGGGAAGGAGCTTGAAGAGAAACTTGTGGTATGTCGTCCTCTATCGCGAACTCTTTTCATATTTTGTATTTGATTGTATAAGCTGACCTATTGTGTTCAAACTATTGAAGTTACTGAATAATTATGACCGAAGGTGTGCAGGTTCGACCCACAAGTGAAACCATAGTAAATCACATGTTCACTCAGTGGATTCATAGTTACCGTGATCTTCCCCTTATGGTTAATCAGGTATTATGCTTTCTCACATCATTTGCAGCGTGCTTCAACTTTCATTAGAGGAATTTTGGGTTAAATTTTGGTATTTTGTCATGGCTAATTTAATTCAGTGGGCGAATGTCACAAGATGGGAGATGCGGACGAAACCTTTTGTGAGGACTCTTGAATTTCTCTGGCAGGAGGGCCATACTGCTCATGCCACTCCAGAGGAGGCAGAGAAAGAGGTTTGCATCTGACATAATGATTGCCCTTAAACAGTAGCAAAATGAGTACCATTTGGTTAATGCATTACTGCTGCTGATTTGCAGGCTATACAGATGATTGACGTGTATACAAAATTTGCTTATGAGCAAACTGCAATACCTGTTATTGCAGGTCGAAAGTCAAAAGTGGAAACATTTGCTGGTGCTGTGAAGACCTATACCATAGAAGCTATGATGGGTGATCGGAAGGCATTACAGGCTGGAACCAGCCATAATCTTGGGCAGAATTTTTCTCGTGCCTTTGGAACACAGGTATTCTTCTATGATAGTGCTGTCCTTGCTGTTTTATTCCTGATGCTTCAAGAAATCGAAGCCTCATTTGTAGTATTCTATTTAAGGGAATAGGATCTTTAATCCTCCTTCTAGAGTCTTCAACTTATATCATTGTTTCCTGTAATTGACTAATCATTATTCATGTATGCTTTAATTGTATATGATCCATTTGACCAAAATTTGTGCTTGCACAGTTTACCGATGAAAGTGGACTAAGGCAACATGTATGGCAGACTTCGTGGGCTGTCAGTACCCGTTTCGTTGGTGGTATTATCATGACCCATGGAGATGATACAGGTTTAATGCTTCCCCCAAAGATTGCACCGATACAGGTAAGCTAAAGTTGGAGAACTTTTTGCATTTTATGTTGCTAATGCGTACTTCTAGAGTTGTGGTGATTTGCTTATATGTACGTAAATCAAAAGCTGCAGTAAGACTGTCTTCAAAACAGACTTTTTGAGAAGTACAGTCCGTCATTCATTGATGTCAGTATCTTAGCATATTCTGTGAGTACAGGAGTATCTGGAAACTTGTTTGTGAGTCGCAATTTATTGGGATTGATTCCTTAATATGTTCGGCAAATGCAATAGATGTGAACAACTTCATAAGCAGAGGAGCAAGACAATGGTGGAGTAATCTAACTATAGAATATGTTCAAGATAAGCATTTGTGTCGATTTTTTCTGGCTTGTTATTTTGTAACAAATCTATAAGGTGTATCTCATTGATTGAAAATTCCGATGCATAAAGGGGAATTAATGATGTCAAAGTGAAAGGCACTCTGTTTTGATAACTCCACATATTGGGTTCTTTTAGTTTTTTCTTAATAGAACAGTAACATGGAAGCCGGCTTAGGACTTGCTTTCCATGGACATCGAATCCATGGTTAGATTGTCCCTTGTGTTTGAGAGAAATTCTGTATCCAGATTGTTTGGATGTGTTTGTCAATTTTGTATTGTTATAGTTCACCGTTTGGTTAAGAAATTTTTGAAACAGAAACCATCCATTTGATCTTCTGGTGTATTGTAGTCGGATTAATATATTCTCCCACTCTACAAAATTATTTAGAGTTTAGCATTCTTTGTTCTCATAATAATGGATACTTTGTCATGCTTAAAGTTCATTTTGGTGTGCTTGTTTAGTGTGTTTTATGTGTCCATTCGTGTATGCATGCATGCCTTTTTTTTTTCCTTATAAAAACTGCACTGGTTGCTTTAGGTGGTGATCATACCAATTTGGAAGAAGGATGACGATAGAGCAGTAGTTCTTAATGCTGCATCATCTGTAAAGGAAGCACTGCATGCTGCAGGCATTAAAGTTAAACTTGATGACTCTGATCAAAGAACACCAGGATGGAAATTCAATTTCTGGGAGATGAAGGTTTGTGTTTATCCTTAAAGATGAAGCAGAAATTGGTACTCTTTGGCATGTTAATTTTGGCATAGCATTCATATGACTTGAGAGCAACTTATATATTTAGAAGTTCTCTGTGACACGAGTTGAAAAACTTACATCTATTAGCCATCTCATTCATTCTCATTGTTTGACTTGCATGAGAGTTGACTGGGATGTTCGCTTGATACTTTTATGAATAAAATGAGCCTTCCTCATTCTTAGACTGGTATTGGTCACATACATATACTTCCTGTGAGTTAATAGTTTCTTTTGAGTGCTGATTCTGTTGCAGGCACAAATAATGTATGGGATCTATCTTTTAGAAGAAGCTGTTTACAATATATTTTCTTTTAAGATAACAGTAGCTGCATGAAAATGTTCTCTTCTTGTCAATCACCCCAATAACAGGCCTTAATTTTTTAGGGAGTCCCTTTGAGGATTGAAATTGGCCCTCGTGATGTTTCAAGCCAGAGTGTGGTTGTATCTAGAAGAGATGTTCCTGGAAAGCAAGGGAAGGTTTTTGGAATATCCATGGAGCCTTCGGTTTTGGAGGCTTATATCAAGGACAAGTTGGATGAGATCCAGTCGTCACTTTTGGAAAAAGCAAAATCATTTCGGGATAGGTGCTTTCTTGCTCCAACATTTATCACTCTACGGTCTTAAGATGCTTTCTGTTTGATAGAGTTTTATAAGGCATCTTGTAAAAAGAATTGAATTGATAGTAGTAGTACTCAAATCATCTTAACATTTATTATTCCCTTTTACTTTGCTGGAAAATTATGGAGGAATTGACAAGAAGAGAGGTTTTTTGGCAGCAATATTGTGGATGTCAGCTCATATGATGAACTCAAAGTTGCAATCTCCCATGGAAAATGGGCAAGAGGTCCATGGTCTGCTGGGTATGTTTATCTTGACTTTGTTAATTCAATAAATATGAATTGCACTTCTGATGCTGATATTGAGCTCCAATGATTGGTACAGTGACAAAGAGGAGTTAAGAGTAAAAGAAGAAACAGGGGCAACCATTAGGTGTTTTCCTTTTGAACAGCCGCATGGGATTAAATCATGCTTGATGACTGGTAACCCTGCAGAAGAAGTAGCTATTTTTGCAAAGTCATACTAATAGTTTCCAGGTTTCCTTCGGAACGGATATTGCCTGCTGCACAGAGGAAGTAGCTATTTGTTTTATGTTTCCTGTTTTGTCAAAGTGATTTGTTGTAATCATGTAACATAACAATTGCTATGAATTGTCAAAGCAGTTTATTTGCTAATTTCCTTTTGTTCTCGTCTTTGGATGTACACATTGCCCTTTTGATTATATGGAAAATTTGGAAAGCTAGAAATATATTACTTTTTAAGAATTGTGAGCCTATTATTAATAACTCGGTGTCTCAAATTAAAATGACTTTAATATCATTATTTTGTGGTATATGAATTGCATTTGATATCTATTTGATTCTAAAAAAAAACAAAACTTTCTAATTAAAGAGGAGAATTTAACTCATAGTAGTTGTGGCACACAATGCACTTTGTTTTGGCATTGGACTGTCAAGGGTTGGTAAGGAATTAAGAACGTGCAGTTCCATCAGATGCTTCTCTAAACCCAGGTTTTCTTTCTTCTTTTTTCCCGTGTTTTTGTTTCCTAATTGTTAAATTACAGGATGCAAAGTCTAGAAAAATTGAAGTTGAACAATTTGCTGTACCCGTTTTAGTTTTGGTTTGAAATAGATGACTGCAAAAATCCTAATTTCTTTCACTCTACTTTGTACAAATCCTCCTCTTATTGCATACTGTAAACCAGCTCCAAGTGAAATTTGAAATCAGAGTCATGGGAAATGAGATAGAAAGTAGCACTGATCATGATACTCCAATTGCAACAGAAGCATTGGAAAACTTTTCTCATCAATACATTACTCAAGATATGATCATAATCAACAACTGATTCCTTCTGTTTCAGATGTGTATCATAGTTAAGGCTTTAAGGATGTACAGGTAGTTTTGGTTCTGCATTTTCTCTTATCCGTCATACATATCTACACACATTTATCGTATGTGATCAATGATGTTGGTAAAACTAATTACCATGCCTTGGAATCATTTTACATCACAAAGACCAGTGCCTTGATCACAGAATCCGTCCCGATCAAGCATTCTCTGAGGCGGAGCACTTAGCAGAGGGGATGAGGGAGTGCCATAAGCGTTTCGTCGACTGTTCCCACAACCTAAGCTTGCTCTTGTGCTCACCCCTGTGGTTGGGTTCGTCCCACTTGCATACTTGCAAAGAGCCTATATGAACAAACCCAAGAACTAGTAGGAATATGCATGCTAAAGAAGAAAATGTTACAAATTTCCAACACAGTTGTAGAAATATAGAAGGCTAGGTCAGTACCTGCTTCTGGGGGAGGTCCAAGACAGCGTCACTGAAGTCAGCACCTTCAATGAGGGCACCCCCAAGATCGCTTCGGGTGAGAACTGATCTAACAAGCACGGCATCTTTGAGATTAGCATCATTAAGGACCTGTAATCATCATAATTCTTAAGCAATGGAAATAAAACTAGGTAGTCTTTCAACTAACTCCTTCAAGTTTAATATCAAAACTGTGCCTAAAACTATGCCGAAGTCAAATGGTTAAGGATTTTGTGCTGAGCTTTCAGGCAATACCATACGATCCATCAATGTGTCGCTCAAATCTGCACCTGTCAAATGTCAGAAGATGTTAACAAATTAAAGATTTTGTGTATGAAAATTGACACCTGATACAGTTGTGAAGATTAGTTTAGTTGTAAGATACCAATGCAATAAGATTCCTGGCAAAGATACCAATCCTGGATCCTGGATCATGGATCATGATAAGAAAAGATGCAGTAGCTGGGTTGCAAATCTTTGAACAATATAAGAACTTTTGAAATGCCAAATAAGTGCAGGTTTCAATAGAGCGTTATGCAACGGTGTGACAAAGGCATACAAGAAATGCTCTAACTTGCAGGGCTGGATGGATATGACCTCTCAGGAATGGAAATAATGATGAAGTGGGGGTTTCTGTCTTTCTGATGTGAATTATTTACTGGATGATGAAAATGCTATAGTTATTTCAATTTGTACTTCTAGTCTCAATGTCACTTGTGCATATTGCGGTTTCTCTATAAGTGTACGATACGACGTTCAACGACAGCAATCTTACCTGCAAAACTTGCCTTATATGCGACTGCTTTCTCAAGGTATGCACCATTGAATGTTGAACCACTGAAATCAGATTCCCTCATATCCGCAGAAGTGAAATTGGCTCTTCTGTATTAGTCATTTAGATTGATTTTAAATACAAGATTGCACAAACTGAAAAAAAATTGCCATAAAGCAGCAAGCTTGCAATCAAACAAAACACCATGTTACAGATAGCAAAAACAAAATCAGCAACTTTTCTTTTCATCTATTTTCTTTGTAAAATTGGTCCAAATTATGGGCTATGGCATATGGCTAAACATGGTGCAGAGATGAAAAATTACCTGAAATTTTCATTCACATGTACAGCTTTCCTGCATAACAACATTGGAAGGGAATTCAACCTTTATACTCAGAACCCAAAAATGCTTGCAACATACAGTTTCTAAAAAGAAATGGGACCTGAGGTCTGCGGAACCAAATTGGGCAGCTGATCCAATCCCAAATTCACCAGGTGTGTCAGCTTCAAATTTATTGAGATCAGCAATGGCGGGCATGCCAGAGCTAAAGCTAATAACTGCAGCTGCCATTGCTGCTGAAACAATGCTTCTCCATTTCTTCGAATCTTCATTAACTGTCTTGCATTGCTTGCTGGAACAATCTAACCTTTTTGAGAAAACCCAGTAAGCTAGTATACTTGAAACTTAGATGTTCATCACAAACAGTAGCTCACATATGCTAGTTAGGAAAAGAAATGATTACCATGAAAATGGTGTCTCTCAGGGTCTAATTGGCAGACCAGTGAAAAGGGCTTGTTGGAGAGGGATTGCAGACGAATTGGGGGAGCCTTTGGATTTGGAGAAGAAGTGGTTAAAGATTTAATGGATAGTGAGGAAATAAAAGTAAGTGCCATTACAAAAGTATTTGGATGCAAGGAATTATAGAAGTTGGAATATGAAGTAGGACTTAGGAGAAGAATGGATTAGGAAGGTTTAAGTTGAACATTGGATGAAGCTCATCTTTTGTGGTGGGGATAGGGGCACATGTGTTTGTTTGTTCTTTGGTTGGTAGTTTGCCACTTGTTACCAAGTCAAATCTCTACATCAAGGGCTCTAAAAGCTTGAGATAAAATGGCCTCAACAAATACTCCCTTTCTACTCTGGTTAACAAAAGTATTGGATTCAACTGTTGGCAAACTGCATAATGTTAAAATTTACCTCCCAAATCCTAAATTGTCCGACCCTTCTTCCTTCTTCTCCTTTCTTCTAGGTCTCTTTTCTCTGTAATCCCCTTTGGTTCAAGGTGTTTTTCCTTAAAACCAACCCTTCAGCTAATAAACCGGGTGACTCTCTCCCTTGTCATGTTGTAGAGAGATTTTTCTCCCCAGTTTTATGCTGGGTTTTGCTTCTCCCCAATTTTGTGCTGGGTTTTGTTTATCCCCAGTCCTTTTGAATTGGCTTTTAAAATCCTTTATGTTGAGGAGGTAGAGTTGCTAGATCTAGATGGTTTCATACTGGGTGTTGTGAGATCATGTGGAATGTTGAAGGTGTTGTGGCCTTCTTTGCCAATGGAAGTTGAGCGGTAAGACCCTTTCACTTTTGGTGCTTCTATTTCCTGTTCATGCATATTCATTGTTCTCATGGTCTCTCTGTAGCACTGGTGCTGCAAACAGTCTTCTTGATCGTCTATCTGTCAACTCTGAGTGAACTGAGCTTGAATTTGTAATAGTTATTACTCAATATCTTGTTGGATTTATTGTATGCAAGAACTTCCATTTGGAGTGTGTTCTTCTTGTATATCTCGTGTATTTATCCTTTTATTAATAAAATTTGTTTGTTCTAGAAAAAAAAATCCTAAAATGTCAAAATTCACATCAGTAATTCCATAACGTCAAAATACAATCCAAAATGCCACAAGCTTCACACTCCAAACTCCAAAATATCAAAGATCAAAAACTTAGGGTACTCCCAAATGCCGTTGTACAAAAGAAGTTAATACAATTTAGTATAATCCAATCTAATCCAATTTTAAACATTTACCGGAAAAAACAAAACCCAGAGCAACTGTCTATCAGCTTGTCTATAGGCCCAAGCAATAATAAGTTTAGACAAACTTTGGTGTCCTGAAAGATTAGTTATGTGTAAATGAGATATGGGTACCTGTATATCATTGTTCTTTGTCCATTCTTAGGGGTGTGTTTGAGGGGTATCTAAGAGCCGTCAGATAAAATCCAACGGTGAATTTTCAATGTTGTCTTTTTGGTAAAACCGGGTTGAAATTACCCATACCCAAAGAGGCAATCCGAAAGTGCACAACACGCTCTTTCATCCTGGTTAACCCTCCTTCCCCGCAAGCCACCCACTCTGCAATATGTTCCTCTCTCTCTCTCTCTCTCTCTCTCTCTCTCTCTCTCTCGCCATCTTTGGTTTGTGATTATCAAAGAACCAAAATCCATTCGGCAAATGTCTTGCAACCAACAAAAACACAACGGAGGGTTTTGAGTCTTTTTTTATTATTGACACTTTATCACCTCAAAAATTCATTTTCTGACGCCCAAGTTCTCCTAATTCCTATCCTCTCTCGCACTCTCCCAAATCTTGCCTCAACTCCAGCTCGCCAGCCATCTCGCTACTGTCCAATCCCGTTCTCCACCCATCCATCATCATAATCCAGCTCTCCTCAAATTTGGAACCCTAGTTTGACCCTATCCAAGCCGCTGCAACTCACGACCTCCACTGCGAAGCCACTATCGCGACTCTACAACCAAGCCACAGTCGTGACCTCCGTCGTCGTTCTCCACAGTGGTGAGTTCTAATATTGGTTTTGTACTCTCTGTCTATTATAAATTCGTTGATCCCCCTTTCGTATTATTGCAACAGTAGGGGCATTCATGGCGCCGCTCCAGCCTTCTCTCCTTTGCTCTCCAACTGTGAGTCCTCTTCTTCTCCATCTTCAAATTTCAGTACTCCTCCTGACCTGAACCACCTACTTCTCTGGTTCTCTTATTCTTCATGTCATTCAATTTCAATTTTTTTTTCTTTCTAAATTCTACTTTAGGGATTTAGGAATTAGGGATTCAGTTGGGCATTTAGAACATAGGGGTTAATTTTAGAAATTCTAATTTAGGGATTCATTCAATGCCTAATTTATGAGCTGTGGCTTTATGAATTATCAAGTGGACTACTTGTTTTTAATTGATCATTGATAATGGTATTATTGTAGTTTTTAATTGATCTTTGTATATTTCAGATTTTGGCCTTACAATTTTAGTGCCTGGGTGTGTAGATAGGTTATTAAATTCTTCTAGTATTAATAGAAGTTGTGTTACTAAATTACCAGTACCTACGCTCTTGGTTGACATTGTTGTTCTGAATTGTAAGATTAGCTTACTATTCGATGGACCTACTTGTTGATATTAGGAAATGGAGTTATTAATTGAAATGAATGGGAATGTGCTTGTTTCTTATGCTATTAGATTTTGTGTGAGTGTGATGCTAATCAGCCATTGAAATACACATCTTTTGGTGTTTGAAGTGTTGGAACATGGGAAAGTTGAAAATAGGCATCTTCATGAGATGCTTGAGCAAAATTTGAAGTATTACAAGAGCATTAAGTAGACCTCCCTTGACATGGCTTGCTATAAAATGTAAAATATGGATCTGATTTCCTTGCTCTAACGGTGCCCCCATAGATTATTTGTTTCAATTCATGATTCTCTTACACCTATATAGAAACATAAGATTGGTTTGTTTTTATTTTATCATAAATTGTTTGTTTTTTAGAAAATGGAGAATATTGAACTACTTCAGAAAATTTTGGTTGTTCTGTTCATTATTGCCTTCTTTAGGAAGCTATAAAGTACATGTGGAGCTTCTTGAGTCAGACAATTCCACATTGCCTCATTTTTTGCCAAACCATCTGATGATTTTTGAATGGTTCTTTTTGTTCCTAATCATGTTCCCGTAATATCACTTTGTATAGGAATAGTTACTTTTCTTCAATCTTATCGGATTGGAATGCAGCTGTTTTTTAGTTTCATTGTTCTGTGTATTGCTATTATGGATGTTGTAGTTGTATCTGGTTCTGTATTGATGTTATGGATGTTGTTGGGTTATATTGATTATTGGTTGGTTGATTAAGTTCACCCCTTGAGGTGTTTTGATATTTGGTTATGTCCCTTTTATTTAGTTTAACATTTTTTTTGTGCTTTATGTGTTCCACTTTTTCCGATTTTCTCTTGCTGGTGTTCTAGGTTAGGAAGCTCTTTGCATAGTTTCTTAGGTCTTTTAGTTTCTGATTGCGGTTTTCTTGTCTCAATTTCTATTTATTTTTTTTGTCTTTGTTTCTCTTTTTTGCTAATTTCTTGTTTTGCCATCTCTTCTGCAGGTTTTTTTATATTTATTATTATTTTTTTAATGACAGTTGGACCTAGATTTTTGACTTATGGAAGATTGTTGTCGTTGAGAACCATCATCAATTTGGCGTGGGACAACATTCCATTCTGTCACAGGAAGTGTGCTGTAATTATATGGAAAAAAAACATGTAATTGAGGAACTATATTTTAGTCATGTAATTTAGTCCTCATTCAATGAAATTGAGTTCAATTTACTTGAGAAATTTCAGTCTTGAATTTGTTCTTTTTATATTCGCAAGTGTGTGCAATAGAAACATACTTTTTTTTTTTTCAAAGAACAATGGAGAATTACTTTTACTTATATTATACATTAAAGAGAGAACATTGTATACGTTGTGTATTATGTCCTTGTATTCCCCCCTCCTCCTTTCTCTCTCTCTCTCTCTCTCTCTCTCTCTAAGATGGACTATTGGAGTTTTCGTATTGCCCTAGTATTGCCATTATGTAGCCTCCAATTGCCTTCATATTGCCATTGTATTGCCCTAATTGCCTTTGTATTGTCATTGTATTGCCCTTAATTGCCTTTGTAATTGAAGATAATGCCATAAGGAGTTTGTAACAATTTTCAATGTATTTTTCTGACTTTTAACTATTTATTTACGAATTTTTTTATTAAAAAAAAAACAAGGATCAAAATGGACAGTGGTGCAATCACTGGAGGACAGTTAGTCAGCCACACTGACCGTGCCCATTCAGCTTTCGCCATTTGTCATTCCATACCATTTAATAATAATTTCTAGGATTTAACTTACAAAATTCATAATAAATTAAATACAAATCCAAAAAATTCACCGAAAATTGATAGGAACTCCTTGTGACATTCTTTACGCCCCAAAACTCCAAAAATATAATTTTGACTTATAAAATTTGAAAACGATAACAAAAACTCAACTTTGTTTCAAAACAAACCAAAACACTAAATTATGTTCCATAAAAATAATGTATATTGGTACGTCTATATTGCATGTCTGTTGCGTCAATATTGCTTGTCTATTGCATGCATATCGTACATTTATTACGTGTGTATTGATTGTTTATTGCTTACGAAGGAAATAACAACAATACACAGGCAACAGACAAGCAATATACACACAACAGACAAGCAATATACATGCAATAAATATGCAATATACACGCAATAGACATGCAATATACATCACTCCCCAATTACACCAACCATAAGGAAGTCGTATTGAATAGAAAATTCTGCTTAACAGTTGTTATTCATACTAAAAGAAAGAATAAGGACCGTTTCCCCCCTTAAATCTAACTCCTTAAATCTTACTTGAGTGATACTTTTGCCCCAAATAAACATGCAATATTGGAGCAATAACATGCGATATACATGTAGTAAACAATCAATAAACCTTCAATAAATATTCAATATCGGTTCAATAATATGAGAAATACATGCAATTAACAATCAGTAAACATTCAATAAACATTCAATAACATGCGAAATACATGCAGTAAACAATCAATAAACCTTCAATAAACATGTAAACAATCAATAAACCTTCAATAAACATGTAAACAATCAATAAACATTCAATAACATACAAAATACATGCAGTTAACAATCAATAAACCTTCAATAAACATTCAATATCGGAGCAATAACATGCGAAATACATGCAGTAAACAATCAATAAACCTTCAATAAACATTCAATATCATACGATATACATGCAGTAAACAATCAATCATCCATCACATTTGTATCAATGAATTTGATGGCGGGAAAATCCTAAAATGGCTATGCAAATAGGTTATTAATTGACTTTTTGACTATCTGACTCTCTTTGCATTTCGATGACGTTTTCCCTTTTCTTGTCTTGAGTTTTAGGGTGTTGGGTTCAGTTTCTTTAAAAAAGGTCAACTTGGAAAAACCCCAAGTGGAAACACCTTTTCAAAACACTACAAACAGAGGCTAAAACAAAACTAAAACCCTATATATTCTCATTTCTCCCCTCTTCCACTCCTCAAATCGTTCCATTCCAAAAACATTTCAATGAATTCGAAACATTTCACTACACTCGGAGTTAGCTTGGTTTAAAGAGACGTTATACGTGGCAACCCAATCAACGGAAGATCTCTTCCGTATGGCATCTGTGTGCCCATTGTTCCATACGTTGGCAAACACTCCACAAGTGTGGAACACCATTTCAATGGCAAAGTACCCAGACCATCCTAGCTGGTACCATGCCAATCCTGCGGTCCAGCATTTCTTGTAACAATGCAGGGCTTGCGAGAACCCTAAGTCGATATTTAGAGAAGCGTTCAAAGTGTTTTTCATGCGGAGTAACATGGAAGCGTTGTATGAGATGCGCATTGCAGTCACGACAGGCCATATGGAAGCGGCATATCTAGTTGGACTACTTGGCATGTCCGGAATTGGTCAGTCAAAAGAGGATGCATTAGAATTCCTGTGTTCTTTGAATCAATGTAACAACATTGATATAAAAGGAACCAGGGATGCTTTGAGACGAAGATTAAGCTGAGTTTTTTCTGTTATTATGGGAAGATTAAGTTCAATCACTGCAGCGCTTGTAACAACAACGAATGATGTTTTGTTATTCAAGGCTGGCCTATTGAAGAAAAGATAAATCCTGCCTTCTGGACTTGTTGCAATCGATGCAAATGACACCGTGAGAGTGTTTTTTAGTTCAAGGTGATGCGTGTGTATGTTGTGCCAGGAAATCCATACCCTTATAATTAGTTGTAGTATGTTTTTACGGTTTTTATAAATTGTGGACTTGCTTATCTTTAGTTCTAGGTTGGCTAGCTACGTTGTACAAATGTTGTTTAAATGTTGGGTTTTAATCTATTTTGTCTGGTGTTTGTGCTGTCATAAACCGTTTTATATATAAATGTATAATATATATTATATAGTGGAATGATTACTGACATCATAGACGGCTACGAATGACATTTTACTGATACAGATATTTTGCACAACTGCAATCTTAATATTTGGTAAAAAAAAGGCATGCATGGAGTGAGTAGGTGTCTTTTCACCGGTGCTTGGGAATGACATTTTCCCACTTAGCATATTCCAAATGATTTGGTTACACGTTTCTTAAGCAAAACTTGAATAGTGAATGACTTTTAATAATTTTTTCCTGATGTTGTAGAATGGATGGTTTGTATATTGCCATTTTATTTTTCAAAACATCCCTTAACCCCAAAAAAGAAAAAAAAATTAACAAATTGAAGAAGAGAGAAACTGATTAGCACCAGAAATGGTCTATTCGCACGAAAAATAAAAATAAAAATAAAAATTTGGAGTAAATATAATTAACAAATGTACAGGCTAAAAAGTAATATAATAATAATAATAATAATTTAGGATAAATAATAATAAAATACTAACGTAGCGTAACCATGAAACATGGAATTCAGTAAGAAGATGAAGTCTTAATGAGTTCGTAGCAATTTTCGGAACATTATTGTGATATTTGTGTATTTAGTTATAAATTTTCTAAGAAAAAGTAATAAATTCGTTGAGACACACTGACTGCGCCCCATTCAGCTTCCGCCATGTGTCGCCCCACACGATTTAATACTATTTTTCTAGGATTTAACTTATAAAATTGATAATAAATGAAATACAAATAATAAAAAATAGACTGAAAATTGATACGAACTTCTTGTGACATTCTCTACGTCATCAACCTCCAAAAATATAATTTTGACATATAAAATTTGAAAATGATAACAAAAACTCAACTTTGTTTCAAAACAAACCAAAACACTAAATTATGTTCTATAACATAACACTCGTGTTCTTTGATTTTAACGCTTACCAAGAACTCAAATATGTAGAATCATGAGTTTAGACCTTTATAATCGAAGATAATGTTATTAGGAGTTTATAGCAATTTTCGGTGTATTTTTCTGATATTTAATCAATTTTTTTATGAATTTTTAAACATAAATTTGATAAAAGTATCAAAACTGACACGTGGCGCATTGACAGGGGGATAGCCATTAGACACACTGACTGCGCCCATTCAGCTTCCGCCATGTGTAGCCCCATACGATTTAATATTATTTTTCTAGGATTTAACTTATAAAATTGATAATAAATTAAATACAAATCCAAAAAATACACCGAAAATTGGTACGAACTTCTTGTGACATTCTCTACACCCTCAAAGTCCAAAAATATAATTTTAACTTATAAAATTTGAAAATGATAACAAAAACTCAACTTGTTTCAAAAAAAACTAAAACACTAAATTATGTTCTATTAACATAACACTCGTGTTCTTTGATTTTAACGCTTACCACGAACTCAAATATGTGAAATCATGATTTTAGACCTTTATAGTTGAACATAATGTTATCAGGAGTTTGTAGCAATTTTTGATGTATTTTTATGATATTTAATTAATTTTTTATGAATTTTTAAACATAATTTGAGAAAAGTATCAAAACTGACATGTGACGAATTGACAGGAGGACAGCCAGCAGACACACTGACTGCGCCCATTCAGCTTCCGCCATGTGTAGCCCCATACGATTTAATATTATTTTTCTAGGATTTAACTTATAAAATTGATAATAAATTAAATACAAATCCAAAAAATACACCGAAAATTGATACGAACTTCTTGTGACATTCTCTAAGCCCTCAAAGTCCAAAAATATAATTTGAAAATGATAACAAAAACTGAACTTTATTTCAAAACAAAGCAAAACACTAAATTATGTTCTATAACATAACACTCGTGTTCTTTGATTTTAACGCTCACCAAGAACTCAAATATGTGGAATCATGATTTTAGACCTTTACAATCGAAGATAATGTTATCAGGAGTTCGTGGCAATTTTCGGTTTATTTTTATGATATTTAATCAATTTTTTATGAATTTGTAAACATAAATTTGATAAAAGTATCAAAACTGACACGTGGCGCGTTGACAGGAGAAAAGCCATTAGACACACTGACTGCGCCCCATTCAGCTTCCGCCATGTGTCTCCCAATACGATTTAATACTATTTTTCTAGGATTTAACTTATAAAATTGATAATAAATTAAATACAAATACAAAAAATACACCGAAAATTGGTACGAACTTCTTGTCACATTTTCTGCACCCTCAAACTCCAAATATATAATTTTGACTTATAAAATTGGAAAATGATAACAAAAACTCAATTTTGTTTCAAAACAAACCAAAACACTAAATTATGTTCCATAACATAACACTCGTCTTCTTTGATTTTAATGCTTATCATGAACTCAAATATGTGGAATCATGATTTTAGACCTTTTTAATCAAAGACAATGTTATCATGAGTTTGTAGCAATTTTTGGTGTATTTTTCTGATATTTAATTAATTTTTTAATGAATTTTTAAACATAAATTTGATAAATGTATCAAAACTGACACGTGGAGCAATGATAGGAGGACAGCCATCAGACACACTGACTACGCCCCATTCAGCTTTGGCCATGTGTCGTCCCATACGATTTAATACTATTTTTCTAGGATTTAACTTATAAAATTGATAATAAATTAAATACAAATCCAAAAAATACACCGAAAATTGGTTCGAACTTATTGTCACATTCTCTACTCCTCAAACTCCAAATATATAATTTTAACTTATAAAATTTGAAAATGATAACAAAAACTCAACTTGTTTCAAAACAAACCAAAACACTAAATTATGTTCTATTAACATAACATTCGTGTTCTTTGATTTTAAACTATGAACTCAAATATGTGAAATCATGATTTTAGATCTTTATAATCGAACATAATGTTATCAAGAGTTTGTAGCAATTTTGGGTGTATTTTTCTTATATTTAATTAATTTTTTATGAATTTTTAAACATAAATTTGATAAAAGTATAAAACTGACACGTGGCGCATTGACAGGAGGACAGCCAGCAGACACACTGACTGCGCTTCATTCAACTTCCGCCATGTGTCGCCCCACATGATTTAATACTAATTTTCTAGGATTTAAATTATAAAATTTATAATAAATTAAATACAAGTCCAAAAAATACACCGAAAATTGATACGAACTTCTTGTGACATTCTCTATGCCCTCAAACTCCAAAAATATAATTTTGACTTATAAAATTTGAAAATGATAACAAAAACTCAACTTTATTTCAAAACAAACCAAAACACTAAATTATGTTCTATAACATAACACTCGTGTTCTTTGATTTTAACGCCAACCAAGAACTCAAATATGTGGAATCATGATTTTAGACCTTTATAATCGAAGATAATATTATCAGGAGTTCTTAGCAATTTTCGGTGTATTTTTATGATATTTAATCAATTTTTTATGAATTTGTAAACATAAATTTGATAAAAGTATCAAAACTGACATGTGGCGCGTTGACAGGAGGATAACCATCAGACACACTGACTGCGCCCCATTCAACTTCAGCCATGTGTCGTCCCATACGATTTAAATACTATTTTTCTATGATTTAACTTATAAAATTGATAATAAATTAAATACAAATCCAAAAAATACACCGAAAATTAGTTCGAACTTCTTGTCACATTCTCTACTCCCTCAAACTCCAAATATATAATTTTAACTTATAAAATTTGAAAATGATAACAAAAACTCAACTTGTTTCAAAACAAACTAAAACACTAAATTATGTTCTATTAACATAACACTCGTGTTCTTTGATTTTAACGCTTACCATGAACTCAAATATGTGAAATCATGATTTTAGACCTTTATAATCGAACATAATGTTATCAGGAGTTTGTAGCAATTTTCGGTGTATTTTTCTGATATTTAATTAATTTTTTATGAATTCCTTATGACATTGTCTTTGGCTATGAAGGTTTAAAATCATGATTTTACATATTTATGTTCACGGTAATCGTCGAATCAAAGAAGATGAGTATTATATTATGGAGCATTAACTAGTGTTTTAGGTTGTTTAGAAATAAATGTGAGTTTTTGTCATCAATTTTATAGGTGAAATTACATTTTCATAGTTTGGTTGCGTAGAGAATGTCACAAGGAGTTCGTAGGACTTTCCAGTGTATTTTTTGATTTTTAATTTATTTATTATGAATTTTAGAAGTGAAATCCAAAATAAATAATATTAAATTTAGAGAATCACACGTGGCACCCATTCAAAGGAGAGTAGTCATTGTTTTTTATCCTACCACATGCCATTTTGTTTACTTTTTACAAGTTTATCTTAAAAAAATCACTAAAAATTAATTAAAAATTTATAAAAAAAACACCAAAATTTGCTACAAACTCCTTACATTATCTTTGACTATAGAGGCCTAAATTATTATTCTATTACTTTTTATCCTAAATTGTTATTATATTGTTATTTACCCTCAAATATTATTATATTACTTTTTACCGTGAATTATTATTATATTGTTATCAATCCTAAATTATTATTATATTAGTATTTACTATAAATTATTATTATATTACTGTTTACCCTAAATTTTATTATATTGTTATTAACCCTAAATTATTATTATATTATCATTTACCCTAAATTATTATTCTATTATTTTTTTATCACAAATTATTATTATATTGCTATTTACCCTAAAATATTATTATATTACTTTTTACCATAAATTATTATTATATTATTATCAACCATAAATTATTATTATATTGTTATTTACCTGAAATTATTATTATATTACCCTTTACCTTAGATTGTTATTATATGGGGTAAGGAAATGGACAACGGTTGTGCTAAGGGCGGCTGGCTGGAGTGGTGGGTTGGGTATGAAGAAGAAGATGGGTTTAGGTGCGTGACGGAGAGGAGAGAGAGTTATTGAAGAATTTGTTTCTTTTATATTTTAAACAAACAATAAAAATAATGCAAATATGGAAATACACTTAATATATATATATATATATATATTTTAAACATCATTTTAATTTTTAAGTACCATGAATAGAAGGAAAAAGATCCAAAAGAGAAGGTTAGATTGCTAGCATTCCCCTTCCCTTATATATCCTGAGGTTTGCAATACATCAAAAGATATATATATATATATATATATTATAAAATTAATCTTACATTTCTTTTACTCTATATGCATTATTGACTACATTTTTTAAAATTTCTCCATTTCTACTTTGAACAGCAATATCAATATTCAACGCAAGTGCAAACACCCCTACGACCCCTCAAAAACCCAAACTTTCCCTGAAGTTACCCTATGACCTCTTCTTTCCTGCATCTCAATTTCTATCTTTAGTGACTTTGAGTAATTTCTTTTCTTTTCTCTCAGAAGTTCACAACTCAAATCTCAAGTCAACTCGACAATTATTTGTTTTGATTTTCTTGTGGAAATATTTATTAACGGAGGAAATTCACCCAAACTAACATCTAATTAAATAAATCAGAGAACCTTGCAATATTGAGGAGAAAAATCGCAGCCAGGAACCATGTATGGTCTAACCCATTTCCATCATTTCTCAAATGAGATAAATTTAAACCAGGGAATTAACTGTATATCTCATGTATTTATTGTATGCAAGAACCTCCATTTGGAGTGTGTTCTTCTTGTATATCTCGTGTATTTATCCTTTTATTAATAAAATTTGCTTGTTCTAGAAAAAAAAAAATTCCTAAAATGTCAAAATTCACATAAGTAATTCCATAACGTCAAAAAACAATCCAAAATGCCAAAAGCTTCACACTCCAAACTCCAAAATATCAAAGATCAAAAACTTAGGGTACTCCCAAATGCCGTTGTACAAAAGAAGTTAATACAATTTAGTATAATCCAATCTAATCCAATTTTAAACATTTACAGGAAAAAACGAAACCTAGAGCAACTGTCTATCAGCTTGTCTATAGGCCCAAGCAATAATAAGTTTAGACAAACTTTGGTGTCCTGAAAGATTAGTTATATGTAAATGAGATATGGGTACCCGTATATCATTGTTCTTTGTCCATTCAAGTCCTCCAATTCATTGAGCTTAAGAGGCCCATGCATTTTAGCCTGCATGAATAAATTGCCAGTTGGCGTAATTAATTGGTACAATTTGGTTGACAAAATACAAAAGATAAAGAATTAAGGGGGGGTGACAGTGGCCCAACCAAGATAATTGTTTGCAAGCAGCCCCAATCAAACTCTTATTAAACAAAAAACCCAGCTGAAGGATCAAACCGGAGTTTTTTTGTTTTTTGTTTGAAATAGAAGAGAGATTGCATTCATAAATTACGCTATGAGGGCAATATAAATACAATAGTTACAAAGACTAATACAACTACCACAAAGGGGTTAAAACCACTACCCACAAAAGGGTTACAACCAATACGGGATTCAAACCAAAGTTAGCTATACTATATTTTCCTTGATCGATTTATATATTTCATAATAGAAATAGCCAAGATACGGGTGTAAAATGAAACAAATTGGGCCGATCCATTCAGCCTTGTGATTTGGCCAACCCAACTCTTGGGCTGGCCCAAAAACCTTTGAATTTGAGATGAGGCTTGGGCCCAATAAAAGTAGTAATTTGATTTATTTTGAGACACATTTCACTACTTTTATTCTTTCACTTTTATAGGAAGCGGCTTTAATTTTTAGATGGGAATAAATATTTGAAAAGGCAAAGCAAAACTTTCGTCTTGTTGTTGGTCTTTTAATACTTTTTCAGAGCATGAGTTTTATGACCAATGTGGAAGTTTCAATGTGCGTGAAAGAATATATATTTGTTACTTGGTTAATTATGGACACTTCTTTTAATATGCGAAATGCATTCAAATGCTTTCTCAAAAGCTTAAAGCTGAGTCCTGCGTTGGATGCTGCAATGTTGGAGTTGAAGATTGCATTTTGCTTGCGAAATGGACAGCTCATGAGTCAGCCGATGAAGCTTATGGCATGCTTTTTGAAGTAAAATGGAGGGACAAAGATTCAGATGGAGAGGCTTTTTTGAACAGAGATTTGTGTCCGAGGCTTTTTTGAACAGAGATTTGTATCCACGTCTTCATGATTTCAACTGTGCTTAGATGTTGTTGGGGACCATAAATCGACTTTTGGTAATGGTCGCATCCTATGCAGATATATAAACACTTCATGCTGTTTTACTTTACAAGTCACGCTTACCCTGCTATATAAAGCATTGTTCATGTTGACCCTGCTATTCTGGACTGAAAATGCATTTGGATATTCCCTGCCTCTACAAAGTTAGACATCTAATCTTTTATTTTTTTTTAATATTAGATCGAGATATATACATATATATATATATGCAATTTAATCCTCCCTACTGTGACATTTGTGAGTTGCTCTTATAGCTATCAATGTGTAACTAGGCTTGTAAAAATGGCCCAAGCTCGATGGGTTAGTCCGAATTCAAATTTTTTAAGATATGGATTGGCTCAAGCCAGTACTATGGGGGGTTTTGCCTCATGAGAGCTTCTACAATGAAGAGTTAAAGTGAGGAGGTTATTTGAGGAGACCGATCCGACCGTCAAAACATTTAAAATATTTAAGTCCCATGATTTCTTTACATTTGTTGATGGTGAGATTTGACCTCCTCAAATAACCTCCTCACTTTAAGCCCTCATTATAGCCTTTCCATTGCCTCATTGTGTAAAGGATAGCATTTGGGCCACAATTTCTAAGTCCATGAGCGACCCAGCATGACCTAATATTTAAGTTAATAAATAATATTTTATAAATTAAACTACATGAATTAGGGTTGTATTTAATTAGAAGACTTGAAAGAATATAATGACCCCATTTAATATTAACGTGAATTATCATTACTTTTAAGATCTTTATAAAAGTAAACTAGCATTAATAATCATTGGATTTAATTAAGCATAATGGCATTTAATAATTAGGGAGCTTTAGTAATATACCCAAAATAGGACCTTAAATTATTTATAAAAAAACCCTATATGAAATAGACTTTAGAAACACACCTAAAAACTATTTACTATCTAAAAAATGAGTGTTGAAGTTCATATAAATTATATCTCTACCATTTATTAACTTAAAACAAGCCCAATACAGAAAACTCCAAAAAACCCAAAATAAGCCCAGCAAGCCCGAAGTACATTGTTAATACCATGTCATAGAAGTGTATTGTTAATACCATGTCATAAAAATACATTGTTAATATCATGTCATAGAAGTACAATGTTAATATCATTTCATAGAAAAACATTGTTAATACTATTTCATACAAAAAACCCCAAAAAAGCCCAGCAAAATATTTGATATCCTTTGCAAAAACCACCTCCAATTGTCCATAGTTTCACTAGAAGCAATCGCAAAGGCCCTCTACAAGAAGAAAAAAAGTACACTGTGAATTAGGGTTTTTTCTTCTACCGTCGTCTTTTTTGGGTCTTCTTTTTCACTTTTTGTAGTAGTGTAATATCTTGAAGAAATCAATTCAACTGCATTTGACTCTACAAATCATATACTGAGGTTCTTGTTGAGAGATCTACTTGCACCATGGAGCGAAGAGTTGTTGCTGTGAAGCTGCCATTTCCATGAAGACCAATTGATAATGTTGCCTTAGAATATTTCACAAAGGTATAATTGCTTCCTTAACTATATCTAGGAAATTTTAAGCTTGTTGGGTTGATCTTTGTAAGAATCTTCTTAAGCTTAGTGGATTGCCTGGTCAGAATGATGACCCCCACACTAGAAAATGTTCACTTAAGAACCCACCACTCGGGAAAGGGGGGGGGGTTGGGGGGGGGGGGGGGGAGGGCCGGGGGTGTTGGGGGTTGGTGGTTGATCCATTTTGTCAAGTTCACTAAATTCACTAAACATGAAATATTATAGAGAGAACTTATACGACAACAAGCTGGAAGGATTCCTAGGATCCTATTTAGGTAGCAGTTGTACATCTTTGAGTAATCTTCATGCTCAGCGCAGCAACACACACACTACTACAAAATAACCCTTGCCGCGACCAAATTTTGCGCGACGAAACTCAAAATTTCGTCTCTAAAAACCTTGCGCGACCAACTTTTGCGCCACGAATTTTTTTTCGTCGCTCAGAGTAACTTTGCGCGATGAAAAAAAATTCAGTCGCTCTAAGTAACTTTGCGCGACGAAAAACAGTTCGTCCCGCAAAGAGACTTTGCGCGACGAAAAACAATTCGTCGCGCAAAGAGACTTTGCGCGACGAAAAACAATTCGTCACGCAAAGCTACTTTGTGCGACGAAACAATTAACTACGTCTCGCAAAGTCCTTATAAAAATAAATAAATTATTTTTTAAAATCTTTGTTAGAAAAATATATTATTGTTTTTTGGATTGGGTTTTTATTAGAAAATATATTTTTTAAATTGACGATCGAATTAGTTCATTGTATTCATATAGGGTCAAAGAGTGTAGCTATAAAAAAATCATCAAAATCGGAGTTAAAATAACCGTTAAATCGTGATTTTTCATTTATAACCGTCGAAAAGTTTTGTCCCATTACTTGATCTCTGAATGTTTATTTCTTCCGATTTTTAGCGTATATGATCTCGAAGTATAAACAAACAAGTTTGACGGTTGGATCGTTCAAACTAGTTTCATAGAATGCGTATGCCATCAAAATAATATATTCACTAACAATTAAGAGTTTATTTATACTTTTGTTAAATATAACATAAGATTTTGTGGTATCCACTAGTGTAAATATTTTAAATTGAAGATCAAATTCAGTCATTGTATTCATATAGGGTAAAGGAGTGTAGCGGTAAAAAATCATCAAAATCGGAGTTAAAATAACCGTTGAATCAAGATTTTTCATTTATAACCGTCGAAAAGTTTTGTCCCGTTACTTGATCTCTGAATGTTTATTTTTTGTGATTTTTGGCGTAAATGATCTCGAAGTATAAACAAATAAGTTTGACGGTTGGATCGTTGAAACTTGTTTTTTTGAATGCGTATGCCATCAAAACAATATATTCACTAACAATTAAGAGTTTATTTATACTTTTGTTAAATATAACATAAGATTTTGTGGTATCCACTAGTGTAAATATTTTAAATTGACGATCGAATTAGTTCATTGTATTCATATAGGGTCAAGGAGTGTAGCTGTAAAAAATCATCAAAATCAGAGTTAAAATAACCGTTAAATCGTGATTTTTCATTAAGAACCGTTGAAATTTTTTGTCCCGTTACTAGGTCTCCGAATGTTTGTTTTTTACAATTTTTGGGGTATACGATCTTGAAGTATATACAAACAAGTCTGATGGTTGGATCGTTATATATATATTTACTTATTAAGTAGCTTTAAATTTATTTATTTTTGTACGTATAACACTTAAGAAATTGGTATATACATTTATTAAGTAGCTTTAACCTTATTTATATTTTAAATCGTAAAAAAAATAAATTTATTATTCATAACAATTATTTTTATAAATATCGTGCTACGAACCAATTTTTTGTCTCTCAAAAGTTTGCGCGACCAACAATTCGTTGCGCAAAACTCTAAAAATTTGGGCGGGTACCAAAAATGGGACGCGGGATGAAAAAAATTTTTTAGACTTTGCGTGACAAATATATATTTTCGTCGCGCAAAAATTTGGCGGGTACCAAAAATGGGACGCGGGAATTTTTTTATTTAATTTTTTTAGACTTTGCGCGACCAATATGTATTTTTCGTCGCGCAAAAATTTCAAAATTTGGGCGGGTACCAAAAATGGGACGCGGGATTTTTTTTTTTTGACTTTGCGCGACCAATATACTAATATTCGTCGCGCAAAACTTTGCGCGATCAATACTCCAATATTTTTCGTCGTGCAAAGTTTTGCGCGACCAATATTTTTCCTTCGTCGCGCAAAGTGATACGGTTTTTAAAATGAAAATAACTCCACCATTTTCTCAATGTCTTTCTCTACTCTTTCCTCTCCTCTCTCTTTCCCTCTCCCCAAATCCCACCATTTCTCTCACTCTCACTCCTCTCACTTAATCTCTCATCATCTCTCTCTTCACTATCTCTTACTCTCACTCACTCTCTCATCTCTCTTTTCACTATCTCTCACTCTCACTCACTCTCTCATCTCTCTATCACTATCTTCTCTAATTCTCTCACACTCATTTCTCTCTCTCATTCTCACTCACTCTCAATCTTGCCAAAAGGTAGATTCTCTCCAAATTTTAATTTTTTTTTCATTAATATGTGTTTTTGGAGTTAGTTTTGAGTTTGTGTGGGGTTTGGGGTTGAGTAAAGGGGAGGGATTGGAGTTTGGGTTGGATTTGTGGTATAACAATTTTAGGGGAGATTATCCCTTTATTTTATTTTATTGTACTTTGTTAATTTATGTGTACATTTTGAATATTATATATATATATATTTATTGGATAATTTGATCACTATTTTTCATATGTAATTTTATTTTGAATATGTCAATTTAAATTAAAGTAATTAAATTAAATTTAAAAAGTAAACATTTGAATAAATTAATATCAATTTAAATTAAAGTAACGAAAAAAATCATACAATTAAATTTAATTTAAAAATTAAAAATTCGAAATAATTAATATAATTAAATTAATATTAAAGAAATAATAAAACAAAAAGTCAAAAACCAAAATATTTCGTCGCGCAAATATTTGCGCGACATTAATATTCGTCGCGCAAAACTCTAAAATTTGGGCGGGTACCAAAAATGGGACGAGGGAATTTTTTTTAAAAAAAAATTTTTAAAATTTTTTCGTCGCGCAAAGTTTGCGCGACCAATATTTTTCGTCGCGCAAAGTCGCTTTGCGGGACAAATATTTTTTCGTCGCGCAAAATCGCTTTGCGCGACCAATATTTTCGTCGCGCAAAGTTACTTTGCGCGACCAATATGTTTCGTCGCGCAAAGTCACTTTGAGCGACCAATATTTTTTCGTCGCGCAAAGTCTCTTTGCGCGACGAATGAAAAAATTTCGTCGCGCAAAGTCTTTCTCCACGATCTTTGCGCGACGGAATCTGCGCGACGAAGTTTCTGTCGCGCTAAAATTTGTGCGACTATAATGTATTTTGCGCGACGAAATTCTCTTCGTCGCGCAAAGTGAAAAATGTAGTAGTGACAAGCAGCTAGTCTTTATGGAAATGGCATCTTCAAAATCACCTCTTCACTCCACGGAACCATATGCTTAACTCAAATTCAACTTCGAAGAGATAAATGTAGATTCAAAAATGAACTAGACCGATTCCTTCAAGATATCATATTCTTGAAGAAACCAATCAAGAATCTAACCTAGAAACTATGAGTGAAAGATGTGTTGTACTAGATCCATATTTTTAAAAATAACGAAAGCAAATTTCAAAAACCATATGAAAATCTAATTTTGAAAAACATGACCTCACAAAGCAGAAATGCAGAGCAAAGTACACTCTCAAAAATTCAGAATCAGTAAAGTGACGGCTTAGTAGAGTAAACAACCTTTTAGCTAAAAGAGGAATAAGTTAGAAATTTATACACTTGGCGGCTAATCGTTGGAGCCGTAATGGGACAAAAACAGTAATGTAAGAGAGCACACGAGTGAAATAATGATATGGCAAAAACACGTGACAACCAAATAATGACTAATCATACAAAAAGATAAATTTGGTAAACTTGACTAGTGTGATACAGGATAAAACTATAATGCATACAATACAGTCATGAATTATTTACCTTTAGCTTTGACTGCGTCGAGCCATTTTCAAACTGATCTCAGCCATAATAGCCAACCTAGCACTAACATAAACTAGTCTCGCTTCAAATCACACTTTTTGTTATGTGGTCCACAAATACGATTGTTCAATTTGTTCTAGCAACCTTCTAGACAAATCGGGTTGACCATAACTTACATCAAGTTGCATTCAATATTCGTTTGTCCACTTCCATAAATGTGTTGAGTAAATTCTCCATAGCCAAGCTAAACATGCATGTGGTGAACACCATTCAGCCGCGTGGCCACATTTTAATATGTGAAGGTACGATTGGCATTAGGGTTACTGTTTAATTACCTACATTGCCCAATCCGATGGAGCTAGGGGCCAAATGCATGTCCACAATCTTAAATGATTGCAAAATAATGAGGCAAAAACATAAGGACACAACCATTCAGGCTTCTTTTTTTTTAATTTTTTTTTTTGTCCCTTTCTTTTATTTGAACACCTAAGGCGACAAATCCAATGAAAAATCCTGCAATTTCTGGTTCTTCATATGTAAAACAAAATAACGTTTGTAGAAACACATGCACCACACCTTTACATGGTCCTTTGTTTTTTGGCCGAGGACTGTTGTGGATAAAATAGCATAAATAAGATTAAGGGTTAACTACAGTAAACCCTCCAACCTATAAGGTCATTTACGAGTCTATACCCAATTTTGAGGACATTTATGAGTACATACACAACGTCGCGAAAACTTACAAGTTGCCCCCCTCCGTTAGCGAGTCCGTTAGAAAATCCGTTATCTGCCTATGTGGCATTTATGGGGCCCATTTTTAATTGACGTGGAGTTCCACGTGGAAAAAAAATAATAAAAAATTATGTACATGTTAAAAATAATTTTTAAATCATATTAAAATCATTAAAAATGAATTAAAAAAAGAAAAAAAATCTCATCTCTCTTCTCCAACCCAACCAATATTCAGCTCAAGCAAGCTCACAACAATGGCGACAGCAACAATCCATCACCATTTCTGCTGCCCTCATATTTGCAAACCCATATTTGGAACCCAACTTAAAACATCAATTACAACAACCCATCACCATTTCATCTGCTAAATATAACACAATTTACATAACCAAAACCCATAAAATTTAAAGATTGAATTTTTTAAGGAAAAAATTGATCTGATCTCATCTCCAAAAGCTTCTCCAACGAACTCTCATTTCCAACCCCAAAATCCCAATCTCTATCTCTCCTCTCTTTCCCCTCACCAAACCCTAACCCTAAGCTCCCTTCACTCCATCTACGCTCCTCTATCTCCGACGATACCCCCACAAACGGCGACCGTTCGACGAAGATCATTGACGAGTGGGGGGAGGAGGCCGCCCCGGAGGCCGAACCCGCATCCAAAATCTCCGAATCGGACCCTCCGCAGAACGGGGATGAGTGGGGAGGCGGAGGAGATGATGTCGTTAAAATTGGGAATGGGAGTCCGGCCAAAGCTGAGGCTGAGATTGAGGAGAAGATGGAAGTTCAATTTTGTCTCTGAGATTGAGTCCGGGTCTTCTTGATGGCAACTGGGTTTTGCTGTAAGTTCAATTTTGTCTCTGAAATTTGATTAGAAAGATTGGATTTAATATTTTGATTCTGAATTTTTTGGGAAATTATTTCGTGATCTGGTCCATCTTCCTTGGATGGTTTTATTTGACTGGAGCAGAGAAGCAACCAACGTTAGGCCAGCAACGATGAAGCATAAGGATAAGATCGCTAGCCTTCGTCTAGCTCAAATCCCTAGTCTCTAGTTGATTTGATTTTTTTTTGGGGGAGAGGGGGGGGAGGAGAGAATGATGGCGGGGGTTTAGGTTTGATAATGGCTGGCGGCTGTGCCTATGCTGGAGAGGTTGGGTTGAGTTGGGATGGAGAAGGAGAGAGAAAGAGAGTTGGGTTTGGAGGTGGGCGATGGGAGAGGGGTGGCTAAGAGGTGGCGTTGAGTCGGGAGGGAGAGAGGAGAAATTTTTAAAAAAATAATGATTTTAATATTATTTAAAAATTATTTTTAACATGTACATAATTTTTTATTATTTTTTTGTCCACGTGGAACTCCACTTCAATTAAAAATGGGCCCCATAAATGCCACGTAGGCAGATAACGGATTTTCTGACGGACTCGCTAATGGAAGGGGGGCAACTTGTAAGTTTTCGCGACGTTGTGTATGTACTCATAAATGTCCCCAAAATCGGGTATGGACTCATAAATGACCCTATAGGTTGGGGGGTTTACTGTAGTTTACCCTAAAATTAATGTGCTTAATTAATCAACATTGAGAATTTCTTTGTTTTGACTGAAACTAGTGACTTATGATATTTTGTGATAACTTAAGTTAGTTTAACATGAATTTGTATTGGGGAGGAGTGGTGATATTACTTTTCCTTGACCAGATTTTTCTCCACTGGAGTTTTTTTATGACAAGGTTTTAATGATGCCACATTTTGCTCCTTTGGCCATTCGGATTTCTTATGTTGTATCCTGATTTTGGCTTAGTCAATGAAGTTATCTTTTTTATATATATAAGAAAAAAAACATGAGCTTGACTTAGGCTTACTCTTGCCGAGAATATAGAGAACATGTCATTTCAGTACATCAAAATATTTTTGTTCGCACAAAACATGCTTTACATGACATGATGTAAAACAAATTTCTACTCAGAATTTAAGTAGACATTATTTATATTTTTATGGGATTGCCAAGAAGCAGCATACATGCACAATTGCATATGCAGATAGATTATGCGATCAAGACAAAGATGGATTCAGTGAAAAAGTATAAGAAACTATTAGGGCTCTTGCTAATTTCTGTGGGCGTGACATGATAGCACAGATCAAAGAAACAAACAAGTATGCGAAGCCAAAAAAACACATTTAAATCAACAAGATATATGCATGGAGAAGTAGTTGATTGGCCAGCATCTAGCAACTGGTGAGCTATATATTACCATAACATAATAATTAAAGGATAATAAAGTCTTCAAAATACAAGGGTTTTTCTTTTAACCAAACTGTAGATATTAAAATCTTAAGTCTACATCTAAATAGTTATCAACATATGGCCGTTGGGAAGAAATTAATTTTAGATTTTAGACATCATCACAATTCTGCTTTTCTTCCACCACCACAACAAACACATCAAAGCTGCAGCTTGCAGCTTGCAGCTCTCACTTAGTAAGGAGAGACACGAACGTTATTAGCTGAAGCAAAAAACCCATCTTTCATCAGAACATCCTCTCCTTCCTGCACAAATCCAAAAGGACCAAGAAATTAATTAAAATATTAATCTAGCATATAAATTTGTGTGCCAATTTGGAAAATCAGATGAAGAGGGTTAATTGTACTGCATGGAGGGGAGGGGGGTAAATAACCTGCTGGCGCACGTTTGTCTTCTTCACAGTCTGGTCAGGCATGAGACCAAAGTGAATGTGTGGAAAGTGGGCCCACTGACAAAAAGGAAAGGAAAATTAAGAGGTTCACATACCAAAGGACCCCACAAGGCAGAAGTCTACAGTAATAACGAAAAGCAAAAACCCTAATTTGGTAAAGAAGAAGTAAGCCTATAAGAAAATATTTTACATTCTTAGCAGCTGCACTGAAGGCCTCTCTATGAGATATATCAGGATTCACAGACTTGATGCGTTGGATCTCGTCCCTGCATTTTTACAGACTCAGATGAATCGACCATTAATATGTTTTGCTTCAATTTTGGCAAGTTTATAAATCCATTAATTAAACATTACAATGCAGGTTTTGTGCGTTTGAATTTGTGCCTCAGAGAGAGAGAGAGAGAGAGAGAGAGAGATGAATGATATAGTTGACATGATTACTCACTTGATGAAACGGTTGTACGCAGAGGGGACTCTCTGTCTCTTCTCCGGGGCTGGACATGGCATGCACAGACAAACAGACAGGCACAGAGAGAGACACATTAAAGTTAAATATTGATCACTTCTTAATTAATTTAGCTTAATAAATTTTTTCGGTGGGGAATTAGTGATGTTCTTATTGATATTTTAGCCCACACCCTATCTTGCAAGTACTGTCATCAATTATCAACTCTTTCTCTGTCAATGATCAATCCATCTGATATCTATGTTTTCCACTAAATCTAAGGTGGTCCACCAATCTTTACCATCTATGTTTCCGGGGGGCTACTACCCTTTTATGATGTCGCTTATCATAAGAACTTGAAAAACATGGTTACTATAGGTGTTCAGAAAACCACTCTGAAAAGCTTGTAAGGCATACAATGTTATGTTTGCCTTTCAAAATACAGATTTCAAAAGAAGGGTTAGAACAATCTAGTCAAGTAAATTAGGCTTTAAAACAAATCCCAGCTTACCGGTTTTACAAAAGACCGAAGAAAGAAGTTTTGCATTTTGTTAGGTTTTTTTTTTTACCAAAGAAATGTTGGGGTAAGCAAAGTTACCACATTACTAGCTAGTACTGTAAGCTTCCCCTAAAATGGAAGCATAATCTCAACCTAAGATTGTTCCTCTCCTTCACCACCAGAAATATAAAAGGACCTTGACCATAATTTCAAGGATTCTAGAGTTTATGATCAAAGTGGCTAATTTATTTATTTTACCCACCAATCCTCTTTTTCCAAGGTCCTCTTGAGGGTATTTTCCACAAGGAGGCCAATAAAAGATCAAGTTTTTGTTTTCTGGTTTTTGTCATGTGGTCTGAACAAGATCGTGCATTTTGAAATGGTCTTTGTTATCAATACTCTTCCTTGACTAAAACTGAAACCTAAGGGCAGCTAGGTGGCTAGTGAGCGAAGAATTTGCTTGACAAAGACAGTTTGAGAAAGCTAGCTATATCTAGGCACTTGTTTCATAGAATCTGAAGTGGAGGTCTAGGATATCGATGGATGGACACACACACACACGCATAATAAGGAAAGTAAAGGTGTGAGGAATCTCATCACTTACGTCTGGTAATAGCTGGGGGCCTTGGTAGTTCATCAGCCCCTCCTCTTGGTCGTACAGCAAAGTCATTCACGCTTGTTTGGTTCATCAGAAAGTTTGGGGCTGGATTTGGTATCTCTTCCTACAAACACAACCAATTAATCGTAGCGAAGATATAGCAAGTATGGATTTATTCAAAAGAAAAGAAAACAATCAAAAGGGTAAGCAATGAAATTAAGCGTAATACAAGTAGTACCAGAAGATTATGGGAATTATTAGGGGATGAGAAGAAAGAGTGACCAAGATGATGAAACTGATTGGGCGAAGGGAGAAGCAGCCCACGCATGTTCACTGGAAGCAGATTGGTGCAGTGCCCGCATCGCACCGTCACAGTCTTGAACAAACTTGTGCAAGGAACACTCACCTAAACCATTTTTTTTTATCAAACATGTATCAAAAACATGAAATATATGTTCTTCCACCAAATTAAACAAAATAAAAGTAAAAATTAGTAACTTGGGATAAAAGGGTACTCAAAAATATTATAGAAGTATAAAGAGTATATACCGCAAGGACTGTGTCGCAAATGTTGCAGTGGACATAGCAAAGCTGCTCGGAAGGAGGGAGGTGGTCGAGGGACAAGGTTGAAGCAGAAGAGGATGATGACATGATTTTTTGGATGTGATTCTTCCTTTTCTTTTATAAAAAAAAATTTTGAGAAGTTTGATTGATGATTGGTCTCTTGAGAGTTTGATTGATTGATTGACGGATGACAGCTTAACCACCACCTTGGTTTTCTTTTTTTTTTTTTTTTTTTTTTTTTTTTTTTTTTTTTTTTTTTTGAGAATATGAGTGTTGTTGAGTGAAGAAAGAATGTGAAAGAAAGAGAGAGAGAGAGAGAGAGAGAAAGACAGAGATACAGAGATTGAGATGGGGAAAGAGGGAGGCTGCAAGGTGCTGTATTTGGTCTAGTAGATATAAGAGAGGGCTTTGGTGGGTTACAGAGAAAAACCCTTTAAATTCTCTTGCCTCTGTTTATTGGTGCCCCCCTTGCCCCAGTCTTGTTTATAAGCTCACTTCATGACCCACCATGTCATCACATATGTTACATGCATATGCATGGATGGATGGATGCATTTATGACTTACCATATATATGCAATGTGTATAGAAGCATGGATGTGGCTAACATGCGCATGGTGTTAATTATAGGATGCAAGTAATAAACATACATGTATGTGGTTGGCATTCCCGATGCTTGCTTTGTGTTTGTGTTTATGTCTCTGAGAGAGAGAGAGAGAGAGAGAGAGGCGGCAGATGTGGGGGAGAGGAGCAAGAAAGGGACGTGTGCATGGGGTGATATAGCTTTCACACACTCACCTGTTGTTTTCACAACTTAAAGAGCCTCGTGTCTTTGTGTGTTGTTGCTAAATAAATAAATAAATAATTAAGTAAGTAAGTAATTTAATTTAATTTGCCTCAATTTCCGAACCCATTAAACCATGGCCCTCTCTTCTACCTCCTGGACAATACAATTATCCCCTATTGCCCCTTCTTCACTTCGTATATATTTCACCCTCCGCTTCCCTCTGCGCCTCCATAGGGCTCTCTCTCTCTCTCTTCAATTCCATCTTCAGTGACCCGTGAATGGGATGCCCCAAACCCAACACCATCATAGCACAATCATGCCTACATAATAATGCCAATTTTGTGTAAATCCAAAAAATATAGAGATATTGCACAATTTAATGGAATTCTATGTATATATATTTTTTCAGTGATTTGACCACTCAATCTCTCCCTCGTCTTACGCATACAGAAGAAACACAGATACGTATTTAAGTCAGAAACATTGGCCACCCTCAGCTCAGCTAGCCTAGCTAGCTCTCGATTCTTTCCTTACCACCTTTGTCCTTTCCTCATATTTCATTTTTCGTTTTTAGGATTGTTTCAGCTAATTTGGTTAGAATCTTTTCCCACGCTTCCTCTACATATCCACACAATCTCTAGGGTTTTTGTTACAAATTTTGCAAAGCTACCCTAGCCTACTCTAGTTTAGTTCAAAAACATATTTTCCCCTTCCTTCTTTTATATATACTATATATAGGATGATAGTCTCTTTCCCAAGAATCTTAAATTGCGAGACTGTGAATCTAGACCGTGAATCACAATTTCAAATTGCGAGACTATGAATCTAAACCGCACATCACATTATGTCAAGAGAAGACCCTTATGATGCATATCTTAAGAACCATCGCCATCTTACTCATTAAAGACCCTTTGGATTTCCTCTTCCCCAGAAAGTGAGATGATCAGTTTTATTGTTCGTTCATTCACTCACTCACAAATGAGAAATATGGGTCCTGTGTAACTCGTATGCAAAACAATAAATGGGTGGAAATGGGAGGGAAAATTTGCAAAGGTCCTTGGCCTTTTACAGACCCATCACAAGCCTGGCCTATTCAAAGTTTCAAATCCTACCCACATTAACAAAACAAGTTGAAAGGGAAGTGAGTCTGAGAATCTGAGACATAAACTTGATGACCCATTTATTTGACGGTCAAAATAAAGCTAACCAAAAAGGAAAAATTTAATACAAAAAATAAAAAATAAATCCTATAGCATTGACAGACAGGTACTTGGCTAGCTAACAAATTTAACATTAACAAATTGAAAGCCCCTCCATATGATGATAGGTGTTTGTACAGTACGAGAAATGGCGGATTTGATTTTGAAAACATCTGCCCATATTTTCTAGAACATGTCTTCTTTTAATAATCACTGTCCAATCATCTGAAGTCATGTGTGGCATGATACAAGTCATTTCGAGTCCACAGTTATTTACTTTAAAGGTCTCATTCTTTATCTCTTTTTTTTGGGAGACGAACATCAATTTAAATTTTATATATGCCTTTTTAATGACATAAAAGGTGGGTGGTTAGTTTTGTAGGAAAGGGACGAGACTGAGCAGGGCTACATGTACCCAAAACGTAACATTTCATGTATTTTTCTTTATAATATTTCGAGACTTGGTTTCTATCTGGGGAAAAAAAAAACTATATGATTAAAATTAAAATGACGGTTACCAAAGTAAAAAAATTAGTCAAATCACAATGACAAGAAGAAAAAAATGATTTTGGCCTTTTCTTTTTCCTTCTGCAAGATCATCAGTTTGGGATGCATGTGGCTTCAGCTCGGCCATAGACTCTCTTCACCCTTAACGTCTAGTATTGGGCAGATAGCATAAAGTGAACGTACAAACTGTGGTGTATGTGGATGGATAGGATTGAGGGAAGTTTTAATTTTCTTATTATAAACAAAATCATTGTGTAAATATATAGTTCGATTCAGACCTCAAATCGCCCCAAACTCATGCAATATATAGTTTGACAAGTTTAAACCACTTCCAATATTCCATTTGTGTTACTGTAAGTGATACTTTTATTTAGCAAGAAGTAAGTTCAAGTTTAAAAATATTTTTCCAATGTGACAAACGAATCTTGAAATAAGTACCATAGAACATGTCCTATAGACATGTTAGATATGTACACAAGGACTCAATTGAACCATCTGCATCAGCTAGCAAGCCGGTCGGGAAGTGGGAGTGCATTCAGGGATAATGGGCTCTCACAACACAATGATACATATGTTACTCCATTACTCTTTATTACGTTAAATTCGTCGATAAAATCGTTAATTTTGTTGACGTGTCATCTGTGGAATTCACTTTTTTGCTAACATTTATGTCAAGAGACTGCCATGTGGATAAGAAAAGCAAATATGATATTTTTTAAGAATTGTTGTGCATAAGTGATCGCTTCGTCTTCGTTTCACACGTTGGAGCTTCCTGCGCAAAAGCGATCGATCCGTTTCCAGCCTAGACTCCTCTTTCTTCTTCCTTCTTCCTTTGCTGCAACCTCTTCTTGCTACGTACACTTGGTTCTTCTTCCTTTGCATCTAAAGGTGAGCTAAACTCCAACATTGACGTGATAATGTTTAATTGATTCAAGTCTGATGAAACACTTTAAACTGTGTTTATTTCAACACGATTAAATCACATTCGTATTTTTCAGTGTTTTAATTATAAAACAAAAAATTAACGATTCAAGGTTTACTAATGACATGTCGACTGGAAATTTAAATATAACAACATCTAAACATATCTTGTGAAATTCTTCGCTCTCCATATCCTTCTAACACGTTCCTTTTAAGAATTGGATCGCATTAGTTGGGGCTGTTAATAATATATAACTTAATGACCAAATCAACTATATATTAGGTCTCTTTCCAGTGATTATCCTTGGACAAAATAGTCAAATCAAAATAATACAAGCTTTTAATTAGATGCCAAAATTGTTGAGAGTTTATCATGTGAGAATGTGAAGGTGAAAATTGTTCCACATTGGAAAGTTAAGAAATCTAGCAAAGGCTTATAAGGAGTTGAGCTACTCCCCCCATTGTCAATTGGTTTTGGGGTGAAATCTCAACTTTCTTTATGGTATCAGAGCGGGGTTGCCCACGTGTGCAAGCTCAATAGCCACACATGCTCCATGTCACTCAATATGTGTTACACTGGTTCTTTATAGAAATTCTGCATAATCGTTTCTATAGTAAAATGAGGGTGTGTGAGAATGTGAAGGTGAAAAATATCTCACATTGGAAAGTTGAGAAACTTAGTAAGGGCTTATAAAGAGTTGAGTTACTCCATGTATTACCAATTGGTTTTGGAGTGGAACCTCAACTTCCTTCATATCCCACATTGAAAAAGGAGAATGACCTCTTAATCTATTCTCAATTGATTTTGACTTGGATGATCTAATTCTGTAAAAATAATTACTTGTTTGGATGATATTTAAAGAAGGTTCCTCAAAACGAAAATCTTAAAAAACAAAGGTTTAGATTATTGAATCCCATTGGAAATGGGCCACACACATGTTAGTCCCATTCAATTAGGTATATCATTCATGACCCATCTCACATTGTAACTTTCATGATGATGATGGCAGCAGCTGGATGCATTCATGGCTCCATGCACACATGCATGCATGTCTGCATACATACATATGTACGAATGAGGAAAAGCTATCACTGTAAAAAGCCTGCTAGGAGCTATTTGTTGCTGTTTGTGGGGATATGAGGATCTTTGAATCTCTCTCTATGTCTTTCGGGATGGGGGGGATGGTGGGGTTGGGTAAAAATCGATAAAGTTGAAATCCAGAGTTGCTCTGGTGTCTGATATATTTTGGCTTCGGCTTTGCCTCCTCTAAATCAATCTCTCTCTCTCTCTCTCTCTCTCTCTCTCTCTCTCTCTTCTGTCTCTGTGTGTGAGTGCTGCTGATCAGTGCAAGCAAGTACGTACGAATTTAAAGGGAGGGCGGTGGTGAGGCCTTTAGCTCTGCTAAGGGCTGATCATGGAGCCTTTAATTTTAGATACACCACAACCTAACTTAACCCCACATGCACTCCTAGACCCATGTTGCATGGGCATGAGCAATTTCTTGTTCTTTTTGAACCACACAAAGGACATGTCCTGCAAAGAAACAAAAGGGATGGCCTGGGGGGTGCTTAGAGGAAGCACAGGGGTAATTGCCCTTCTTTTATCAATCAGTCCCCTACTATGCACTCTGATTCAACTCGGAAACAGACAAAGGACACTGCTTTGGATTGATTATCGATCCATTTGGACCCTAGCCTGTCCTCCCTCTCTATGTACACGTATCAAAAGATGAGGTGTTATTTCATCCAACTAAGATATTGCTTCTTTCCTATATGCCAAGGCACATATATACAAAGAGCACCAAAAACACTGGTAAAAAAACCAAATGACTTTACTTCTCTTTCCCTAATTTGGGTTAACAACGTTTGACATTCGCGGTGAGAGGAAAACATTTTGTAACGCGAGAGATGAGTTGTAATGTAAATCATGAAAAACCTAATACACAAATACAAGTTACAACTTGGTGAGATAGCATGTCATTATGTGAATGCTGTGATTAATAATGACTACTCACTAAAAAATTGTTGTAATGTAATGTTAATAAAGCTTGCATTTCTTCTAGTGTAAACCCTAAATGTTAGCTATTGCCAACAAGATATTATTGGTTTAAACTACACGAAAAATAGGATCACATATTTAGTTATATATTTGTGTCCATGTTTGTTACTTTACCCGGTTGAAGGTGGAGAGCAACTCTCTCATGCAAAGGGTATAAAACTTTTTACTATTTCAAGCCAATAACGCAATAACATAAAGGATAATTTTTTCACGTGTCATTGTGTTATTAATTACGAATAGCAAAACTGTATTATTCTCATTACAAATAAATTTTTTTGGTAGATGGTGTGCCCTTCCCTCATCCACATAGAGCCGTCGTTGCAATAATGATATATTGGTCCCACATAGGCATTAAATTAGGTTGTGCTCTGATACCATTTGTAATGACCCAAAGACTCATCTAAAACTGCTAACTGAAGTTGACTTTTGGATTCTTAGGTCTTACTTCAATTCAATATATGAGATCTTTCTAGGGCATTTCTGATGTGGGATTCGGGGTATGACCTGTCAAACCACATATTATTAGTATAGTCCCTTGGCACACTCGATAGATAAAATGGGTAGTTGTGTTTTATAAATAGAACTTATATTCTATTTTTATTTTTTATTTTAAATTTTTTAATATGAAAAAAATATAAATTTACTATATTATTTTCATTACATTAATATTTTCATCATTTCCTGCCTTTGT
Source organism: Prunus armeniaca (assembly GCA_903112645.1). Classification (NCBI taxonomy): domain Eukaryota; kingdom Viridiplantae; phylum Streptophyta; class Magnoliopsida; order Rosales; family Rosaceae; genus Prunus; species Prunus armeniaca. The sequence goes on along the minus strand of CAEKDK010000005.1, from coordinate 6,873,272 downwards.
CTTATATATAGTCCCTTTATATTGAGGAATTTCTCAAATAATTTTATTTCAGGGACACCTTTTAGGGAAGTATACATGCGGGGACGACCAAGTCGCGGCTCCTTCACATCTTCCCACAAACAGAGCCAAACTGTTGATGCTTTTCTTGGGAGGTATCCCCGCGGGGTGTATGGTGATTTTTTATTGAAGGATTTCTCAAATAATTTTATTTCAAGGACACATTTTAGGGTACCCTATGATTTTTTTTTTTTTTTTTTTTTCCAAACCATATATTTTTTAAGTCTACATTCATAGATCATTATTGCAAAAAAATTAGACCAATCGGAAAATATTTAGACATCCAATTGTATCCTACAAAATCAATGAACATAGTGCTTCAAGAAAGTACTTAAATTTCAATAACACAATTGAATGGTCAAACAATATAAGTTCAAGTGATTTTTTGTAGAGATGATCTTTGAATGATTATCTAAAACATAGATGTTTGGATTAGTGAAATACAATGCAGAGTGAACCCTACAAGGGTAGCCCTCAAATAAGCTAATTTGAGGTATCCCTCAATGTAAGGATGTTCGCATGTTATTATTATGCGGATGCCATTGTAAACATAAAGAAAAGTAGAGATTGTAGTAAAAAACACATGACGTCCACATGATAATCACCTCCAAACATCCGTATAGGAGAATATTTGTATTATATTTATGCTTATTGAGCATTTCTATCACCAATAGCTCTTGATGCTTCTACTGGCCCATAGGCCACTTCAATAAATAATGGCTCAAAAGTCCATATAATATTCTCCTTAGCCTTGGAGGCGTTGGCCCATTAGACCCCTTCGATGCGCGCCCAAACGGTTTCTAGGCCATTCCCACAATTGGTTCTTGTATTAGTTTGAGCTAAATTTAGAACTCTTTTTTTTTCTTTCTTTTACTAGAAAAACAAACCTAATCCTAAAATCTACCACATCTCCATCCCACTCCAATGTAAATTGAGCTAGAGTCATGCAGATCTATCCGTGTTTCTTTGGCAAGGTTTATTTGGTTTTTGGGGTTTTTCTTTTTTTCTTTTTCCTGTGATAACTACCGGCTTTATGGTTTAGAACTTTTTACTAGGGATATAATGATGACAGTGAGTGTAACTATAATGCAATATACAATTACAGTGGTTGCTAACTTGCTATTTAGTTATAATTCATGTATCATAATAACAACAAAGTTGATATGTTGTAAACTTCAATTTAGTAATTAATTAATTAATAGATACATGTGTTTTTGTTTTTTTTAGATACAAGCGATATTAGAGGAAGGAAAAATCGAACATAAGACCTCATCTACAAGATAAATGCTTTTAACCGCTTCTACACGGCCCCTTACTAAGTACGTGTTATAATAAGTGAAGCGGTAAATATACCACATGATGGTGGGCCGTCACACGAGTGACAGCAATTCCACAGCACTCCATTTTTATGCGCCAGACAATCCATCTTGCTTACAGGCAAGTTGCCCACAATGACAGCATTGGAATGTTCTGAATCCACGCTATCCTCATTCCTCCCATTTGGAGTTATCAATTATGCTGCTTAAAATACAAATAATTTTTTTCCTGTTTTTTTCCTTTTTTCTGAAACAGTTGTTCATGCCATGTTTTTGGGTGGTCGGTTCTCTGTTTTTTTTTTTATAAATGCAGTGGATTTATGAAAATAATGGGGCATTTAAAAGACAAGAAAAAATCACAGCACACATTGTTTTGGCCAACAAAAATGCACTTCAACGGTACACAAAATGAAAAGATATTCGAACATCCCATGACCACAAAACTCAGGCCACAACAAAATATCAGAAACAGATCCGTGACCCAGCCAAAGCCAAAGACCCCACTTCCTCCTAACTAAGGGACATTGGGGGGAATCTTCAAGGTCCAGTACATTTCAAATACCTCATATAGTAGAGGCCAAAAATGTACAAACATTATCATATCTTCTCTTCAGCAATTTGAAATGCAGCAGTGATGTAAAGTAGGAAGTTGCATTGTATTGAATTGATGAATTAATTGTCAATAGTACATAAGTTAAATAGGTAATAAAAGAATCATAAATCCCGATAAAAATAAACGAGGAAGCCGTGGAGCATTGAGAACATTCGAAAACAAAATGAAAAAAAGAAGAAAAGAATGTCAAACTTACTAAAGATTTATATCAACAAGACTAACCTTACAAACCTAAGCACTCATCCACAAACCTCTCACTAAGAAACCAGGCTCCGACAAACATAGAGGGGACACTGGCTCTGGAAAACCAAAACCTCTAGTAGAAAATGGGGATCAAAGTGCAGATGATCATCAGCAGCGTGAAGAACAACTTTGATTCATTGATAGTGATTGATGTTGCCAAAGAGATATCTTCCGGCCTGAAAAGCAAAAGTGAAATGTATAATCAGAATTGATATTTTGTGCTACTCATTAACAAGTTGAGATGTTTAGTACATATGGACCACAGAACATACTTCTGCAATTTACTGAGGGCACCACAAAATAGGGCATTGTCTGGTGCAGGCAACTCAGTTTTGTTAGTCGCTTCTGGATTGACAACTCTGATATAAGTTTCTTGGCCAAGATACCATGAGTCGAGGTTTTCAGCTCTAATGTTCCAGACTCCAACATTGTCCAGAGATATCAAGATTGCTGTCCATGCCCCAGGATAAACCTAACGAGAGAGAGAGAGAAGACTTTACTACATTACAAATATTTACATCTATTTAAGTATTGGGCATCAGCGGCTATTGCATGTTTATTAGATAAGCATGCCTATTTCCATTGGAACAAATAAAGCAAAACAGCTTAAAAGGTTGACAGCCAGTCAGCACCCTTGATGAGGTGAGCAACACGAACAAGAACATGCTTATTAACACAAAAACATGCCTGCCAATTCTGTGACAGTAAGTAAGTCCAACTGACATATTTGCAAGGAATTATTACGAATCAGAAACAAGTTGACAGGCAAACTAGGACAAGTTTAGGAGGACCTAAGTACGATTAAAACAGAAATATACCTGTACTGTGGAACGGGCTATCCCATCCCATTTATTATATGTGCCCCTGCTATTCTCTGTCCAGTCACCATAGTCCATCCTGCAATTAAATCAATGCATGTTAAAACCACTGAGGGGGAAAATAAATTCTTACTTAGACATGCTTGACGCAATAAAGTACAAAAATTCCTACCCGACAACAAAAAATGCATATCCATCTACGTGGTAGCTTTGCATCTTGGTGTCATTGTTCTGTAGTATGATTTCTATAAATCCTCTAAATGTTCCATTAATCACAGATGTTTCCAGTCTGGGTGCTCCCGTAAGTGGCCTGGTTGGGAAGTCAAGCTTATAAACACCCTTCAATTTTTTCCAGTCAGCAAGCCTGATTGGTGTAGAAGGATTTACAAATGAGATTCCGCTGAGCGTTGTCCGGCGTCTCCCATTGATCACTACAGGTGGCTTGTTTTTCAACACATAAACATCAGTTACATTGATTGAGCCGTATCTAAAAGATCCCTGTGGATTAGGGCGTGCACCACTAGCTGATACATTCCATCTGCAAAAAATTTCCAGAAATGTTTCAGAAAGAGATTTTATATGGATAAACCAGTCAGGAAATTCTTCAATTTCTATCATATTGTGTCTGCTAAAAACTCATACACATAGGTCCAATGTTTTTTCCCCATTTGTGAACACAAAATTTAAGGATACAAAAACATCCCAACCCTGGAAATCTCATGAGCTTAAAAAAGGTGGCACTGGATTTTAATACAAAAAGATGAACAGAGAACAAACCTGATTGATCTTGCCTGGTTCATTGAGTAGGTTTTGTCAAATTCATCATTTGGTGCCTCTGGAAGGGGCCCAGCTGCTTTTCCTTTAGAATTAGTATAGTGCAGGATTGCAACTCCAGTAACTTTTTTCCAGTGTGTCTCATTCACAAATCTAGCACTTGCCACAACATAATAATCAGAACTTGCATTCTGATCCATGGTTACCAGAAAAGAAAAAGATTGCCCAACGTGTATATCTAAGCTTGTATAATTCTGTTGCACTGTATATGATCCCTCTGACTCTGCTAGAAGAAGATTATGGTTCTGGATCCTGAAATTTAGAGTAGTTGACACCCCAACATTGTGGACACGAAGACGGTAGGTTTTACCTGTCCAATATTACGTCATGGTCATTGGAAGTATGGAGGAATTCAGCTAAAAGTCCACTAGTTCACAGAAACAACATTATCGAAATTACTTATTGGCATAAGAAATGACTTGCCAACTCTTTATGCTTAGATGTGAATTATAAAGCCCCATCATGTTATATTCAGTGAAATGCTATGTAACTCCAAAAAAAAAACATATATAAAGTCATGAATCCTTTCCCACTAATAACCTAATTATTATTGACGAGCAAGCATTACGCTTTCACACCTGACACCAATTGGCAACGATCTCACACCAATCAGTAAATGAAGCAAACTGCGGTGCAAAAGCAATCGTTTAATGTGTATGGAACGAACATTATCTATTGTAACTAATTTTCCAGATACGGTTTTAAATGTTAGTATGAGTATGATTACTACTCCAAAATAAAATCAAACAGCCTGCATAGCATGGTATAATTAACATATTTATCTGTGTCTGGCAGCTCACGACATATTCATTTGGAATGACATGCACAGATCAATTCCAAATTCTGACTTACAACATTCAAAAATTGATCATTTTTTAGCACTTGATTTTAAATATATAGTTTGCTAAAATTGTTTTACCTGGTTTTACTTCAAATGTTGCATAATCGATGCCATCTGGAACAAGTGTATTGTTGTATTGGTAAGGACCTTTCCCATTGATAAGAACACCATTTGGTATCCCAAGGTCTTTCCCGGCATCAAGGGCCTTTCTCAAAGCCTACATTCCAGAAAAGGAACTATCATCATTAAACATGTTACACACTAATCTAAAACCTGTACTTAAGAAGGAAGTACAAAATTTCACTAAGCACTAACCGTATGGTTTCTTGTGTACCAGTCACCAATCAAAATGGTTATATCCCCATCTGGGGTTGCAAAAGGAATGGGAATTATAGCCCGGTTATTTATAATAAAGCCACCAAATCCTCCAGATGCTCTCTGAAGATTAAGAGAAGGAAAGTAAAAGAAGCTCCCAATCTGATCCTTAACCTGAAAATTGTAAGTCCAATTCCACTTTGGCGGAATTGGACAATTGGTTCCAGGAACCCCATCTTGCCATGAACTACGGCGTTGCTGGATTCCAGCCCTGTTGAACAAATCCAAATTCAGATAACGGAATCCATGTGTAATAAGTTATCTGCATGAAAATCATGTGCACATTACAGTAAATCCTACCAAGTAATGAGGAGATTCTCGTCCAATTTGTTCCGAACATTGACAATGACATTGTTGTTAGTAGTTACATTGATAGTAGGACCTGGAAAATTTCCATTGATGGCAATAACCTGCAAGGCAATGCAAATTTAGAAAGAATTACTAAAACCCCTAATTCTCAGTCTAACCTCAGCACTTGATATCACTGTAAGTTCACAACTAATACACTAAGCTCAGATTTAACAGATCTGAAGATAAAGATTCCAACTTTATGAAATCTAAAGCAAACCCATTTGGCATTCATGAAAAACGAGCAGACCCACATCCACAACAAAAAGACTAGCTAAAAGTAGCAAGAGAAAGTGCATAATCTAGAGACAGAATGCAGCTACAGAAGTAGAAAGAGAGAGATATAAGAACTAAGAGGAACATACCTGTTGAGGGACACCCAGAGGAGAAGCAGTGATGTAAGAGACCTCAAACTCGTGGTAAATATTTGGATCCTCAGCGGAAGAAAAGCTCGCAAATAAGCAAATGTGGACGAGAAACACAGCTAAGAAGCTCAAAGAAGCCATTTCCAGGACTTTAGACTGTTTTTTTCACAAATCAAAAGCCAATTTTTTTCCTTAAATTTTGTTTGATTTACATTATCACAAAGAGAAAGAAAGAACAGGAACAAGGACAAAGCAGAGCCTCTAGAGAGAAAAACGGTAGAGAGTAGAGAGAGTGTGTGACAGAGGAGAAACAGAGAGAACGGCTCTTTTTTCTTTACTTTGTGTGTGTGTTGGGTAGTGCTAGTTTTTGGGTTTGGTTAAAATAAATAAGTAAGACAGAGAGACCGAGAGAGAGAGAGAGAGAGAGAGAGAGAGAGAGAGAGAGAAGATTGGTTGGTTTTGAGGTCTGATCCCAAGCTAAGCTTTTGTCGGTAACCAGTCATCATCCATGCGAGCAAGAGAGATAAAAGTAAGCATTTTTGGAGACAGAAAGTATGTGAGGAAAGAGGGAGTGACAGCCAGTAGCCAGTTCATAGTTTGAACTTCTCACGCTCTCTCACCCCATAACTAAACTAACACCCACATTTATTTTTGACTCTTGTCTCTCTTAAACAAATAAAAAATCAGAAATGGTTACAACGTTTAGATCTCTCTGTGAAAGCGCCACATGATTGCCAGCCGTGAGCCACTGCCCACAAATAGGGGCCCCTTTCAATGTAGGGTGGGGTAGTGCTGGATGGATTACAACAGCTGATGACCGTTTGATTCTTAATACGTTTTCAAGAATTGCAACTTCTACTTGGGGTTTGATTGAGAGGGCCTTAAGAAGGGTTAAAAGTGACTTTTGATAACTAAAAGCACTTATGACTACGCTTGACAGAAAAATTTAGTAGGATTTTTGGGTCATAGAAGCACTTGCTAGAAATAAAAACACTTAAATTTCTTATGAAAATTTCAACATTTTTAATAAAAATGATATTATTAAAAACGCTTATGAGGAGAAGTGTTTCCGTTTATATGGGTGGTGACAAGTAATTATGGAGGCCATGCACATCTCTTGACAAGAAACATACGGATAAGCATGTAGGTTATCTGTTGTGAGTTTCTGAGAAGCTTCTTGTTACTTTTTGTTTTCATCTAGCTAATAGCTATGAGTCTTTATTGGAGGAATTATGGATTAAATGAATTGAGTTAATTTCCTTTGATTTCAATTTTTTTTTCTTATCTGCTTTAGGGTTCTATCATTTGATATCAGAGCTCTTGATCTAATATGGGCTATCTGAACTCAAATGATTTTTGCTACCAACTCAAAGAGATTCTTCATATGGTTTGACTTTAATTTGAGATCTCTTCACAATAGTCATTTAATTCTAATTTGGGTTTTTTCTTTTGTTAGGAAACAGAAATTCTAGTTGGCGTTTTGATTGATGGCAAAATAAAATAATTGGTCTAACCAATTAAAATTAGGCTCAATCAAAATAATATGGGACTAATTCTCTTATTTTGATTGAGACTAATTACAAAGAAAATTCTCTTGATAATATGAGGTGTCCCCACACCTGAAGGCAGGGATTAATTCCCGCTCAGAGTTCGGCTTGTTCTTAGCCACAAAGTGCTTCTAACGGGTTTCGAACCCCTACCATTGAGGCACCAGATAGTTCACCAATTGGAAGTGGTAGTTTGGCAACCGCACCACACCTTGTGGTTAAATTATCAATATTTATTTTATACAAAATTATCAGTATATCAAACCAAAAACATTGAAGTTGTTGAAATAGAGTCAACTTCTCATCTATCCACCCAAAAATAATAATATTGTATACGCTTTTAAATTTGAACTGAAACCTGAAATTTGTCCAGTGGATTTACCTCGAGATGCCAAATTCGTTGTGGGCTTTTTGGGCGTGGAAAAGAAAAAATAAAAACTGGGCCCAGCAACAGAGTGAGCATAAGCATAAATATATAAAATAAAATATATAAAAAAGTGGTTCTAGACTCTAGTCCTTGAAGTTGTGGGGGCAGGTGCCTTAGGTTAGGGGTACTTTTATCGCCCATTTGGATTGCCACGTGCGATGGGACCCAACCTAATAAGGGCTTCTTTTTCTTCTAAAAATAGAACCAGTAGGGTTATGCCAAATAAGTACAACTGTTAAACTGTATAAGCAAAGCATCACCTAATTATGTAGGCAATGTAATTGCAAAATAAGTGGTAGTCGTATTAAATTAATTACGAGTTAGGTAGTGTTTGATCTAACAGATAATAATGCATATCTACATAATTAACTTTCATCAAGAACTCCTATTAATGCCATTTGAAATTCTTGCTCCAACCCAATGTTATAGCTGGTCTTGAGTTTTTGAAGACCCGGGGCGACGATAAATGAAGAACCCTATGTACCTGAAAAATACCAATTATAAACAACAGGAAAATAATGCGGCAGCAAAATTCCAACGCGAAAGATATACTTTGTTAATGGGCATGAGCTGTGTGGGATCTCCCTCCTCATGCTCAGAGCAATGAATAGAGAGGTAGATGAAAACGGAGGGCGAAACGCATTCTGGCAGGTAGGGACCAAACAATATCCACCACCAGCATTTCTTTTTAAAAGAGAAAACAAGATCAAGCCAATTATATTTATATAAAGCTTTGTTTATATGTAGAAAACTTTCTCTTGGTCTTGGACTTGGAGGTATTTAACTTGTATAATAAGTTTTGCTTTGAGTGTTGTAATTTGTTCTACAGCCATGCTAGCTAGCTGCTCATGCATGCACGCTACAATATATATATATATATATATTTATATATTTATATATTTATATAAAAGTGAGTTAGTTTATGTGTCACAAAAAGAAATTAAGGATATGATGAAATGAAGGGACAGTTTGAAAGGCAACGGTCCAACCAGAATGATGGAATATATATTGTTTTAGAAAGATATACTAATTAAAGAGACACGGTGGTTTGGGTAATGAATTATTATGATCGGCTACGCACAATGTGAAATCCAGCTGGATTTGGTTCTAACAGGCCCTCCATCAATAATTAGACCAGTTTCTTGAGCATTGAGTTATGATCAACTATGAAAAGAATAAGAGTACGCATAAGCTAGGCAAAATGTGAAAGGAAAATTATAGGAGATCACGTTATTGTACCACATTATGTCTCATCTTTTTTTAATATAAATGGCATGCCGTACAATAATGCGGTTTCCTTAATTCAAAGCAACGTATACATTGCTAGACACTCACGAATAGAACTCGTCTTGAAAATGAAGTATTCATGAGTTCATATTCTATTTAAGATGTTAATTCACAAGTAGAACTTATAAACTACATGTACATAAAAAGAGCCACCAATAAACAACCCATAACATACAATAAGCCACCAAAAATTTATTATACAGAGCAAATATTGTATAATTGTTCAATTTTCCGCAATTTTTTTGGTTTTCTATGTTGACTAGAAGTGTTGGTTTGACATTGTTTATTTGGAGTGATAAGTGATTTTTTTAAAAATTTGGGAAGCCTAGCCCGTTTGGTAAACTATGAGAAAATCACTTATTGTTAAAAATTGTTGTGAGAGAAAGCTATAAGGGAAAACAACTAATGATGTGCTTTCATTTTATGATTATGTAGGAATCAGTTTCGAAGAGGCGCTTGGTTTAATGATTATGCACCAATCATTTTTTTTATTATGAGGGAATTAGTACCAACAACACTTTTAACAAAAAAAAATTTACCAAACGCCAAACTGCTTTCTCTCACAGCAAATCTAACCACAATTATTTTCACAACACAGCAATACTAAATTGGCCCGAAGTTTCAAAGTTAAAGATTTGGTATGTAAAAATCAATACTATTTATCCAACATGGTTATTTACAACCTAGGAGCATTTCCACCGAGAGGTCCCAGCCCGAGTAAAAGGCCTCCAAGGCCCCCAAATGTGTTTCCAGCATTCAAGTTTGCCAAGAGCTGGGCTCCACCAACTTGGGCAAGACCAAAGGTAAGATTTTCCTAGGCTGCTGCTTAGGCATGTTGACCTAATGATGACGTCAGCAACCAATTAAAATAAATAAAAAATACAAAAAATACAAAAAATTTCAACAACAAAAATTATAAATACTTAGCCATATTCTTCACTTCCCATACCAAAATTTTATACAAATTCCTCTCCTCATATCTCATGTGAATAGTGGTTGCCATAGCAATGGGTGGAAAATCAACAAAAAAATTACTAGGACATGCATCATTCATGTGAATAGTAACAACCCTTGCCTCCTCTTACTTTTTACCATGATAAATGGATGAAAATGCCCTAACAAAGACTGAAAAATTATAGTTCAAAATATAATAGAGGGTGTAATATACAAAGAAAATGTAAAGAGAAAGGCATAAGTGTGTTTTTTTTTCATCATGGATGTTCATATAAAGAATTGGCACCATTTAGGATTACAGTAAATTGGTCAGACAACATCATATGCAGTTGGATTATACCTTTTATTTAGGCTTTATGTTTATCATCATGGATTATACCTTTGAACCCTTTCACGCCAAAAAAAATTCAAGGGAGTTCTTGGACCACAAAAGAAATTTAATCCTTGTGGTCCCTCATTTCGCAGAGAAGAAATCTGTGCCATGGATATGATATGACCTTGTCTGCAGCCACGATTTTCAATGTTGCTAATGTTGACGAGAAGATCATATTCCTGTTCTTTCTTTAGGACCATGGGCCCATTAATCAGGTATAAATACCCAGTTTTCAAATTGGGCTCTCAAGCCCCAGAGTCCTCCTTTGTGATTATATTGGAGCCCAACACCTCCCTCATTACCTACTTCTTCCTCGTGTCACTTGAGTTAAAATATACGGAGTGTTTTGTTGTCTCCGAGTTCGAATCTCATGTCACTTGAGTTAAAGTTTACACAAAGTGTTATGTTGTCAGTCTGCAAGTTCTAACGGAATTGTTTAACAAGAGAACATTTGATTAGATAAATTAAATAATATTGTGTGGCCCTACCATATCATTACATTTTTCACATAATTAATCTCCTAATGTGGTGGATTGATTTGGCATAGTTGAGAAATGAATTGGATGCCAACGGCCGTTATCAGCAATTCAATTGCACGAAACTGGTATTGAAATTGAACTCTGGAAAATAATAAAATAAATGTGATTTCACGAACGCAATCGAAATCGAATAGCTTCCCTATCTAACAAAAATAAAGTCAAAAAAATGAAGAATGGGGCAATGAATTTGATAAATGTAACATGGTTGAAGCTTGCGAGGCTGCTTTCGTCCTGGTGGTATGGGCGTATGAAAGCAGAGTTCAACTGCCATACTTTGATGGATGCTGTAACACTGGTCTCTGTGGCATTGTTGAACACAAATAGCCTAGCAGCCCCATAAATTGCCTTGGTTGGGTAAATCCGATTTGTGATCGTTGTTCTTCCGCCTTGAGCAAAGCTTTCCACGATCGAATGGTCAACCAGTATCCTCACTGATAATTTCTCATCCTTTAGAACTGGAATATAGCTACCAGTAATTACTTTACGAACGTCATTTGCCACAGAAGACCTGTAACATATGCTTACGTTGTTAGACTGCGAATTTGAACTCTGCATTTACACAAGAATGTTTCTGATGAAAAGCTTACCTTGTTTGATCAGCACAGAAGAAAGTGTCGACAATGCCGCCAGGTCCTTTGGCAACATAGAAGTAGACAGGAGTCTGCTCTGAGAGGCTCTCATCTGCAAGAACAAGAAGACCGAAGGGTCCCAAAGCGCCACGTTTGGCAGCCCCGCCGCTGGTATTGCAACTGAAGGCCTCATTGGATTCAGCTACGCTCTCTAAAACCTTATTGTCCAACTCAAACTCGGCAATAATGTCCAACTGTTACATTGACATGCATTGTTCTTCTGAGAAATGCCCTCCAAAATGTGCCAATATTAGCATAAAATATAAATAAGAACAGAGAATGCACAAACCTGTGTGGCTGTGCCAACTTGAAGTGGCACCACAGACCCTGCCTTGACCTCTACCTTGTTGAAATCCTTGCTGCTCAATCTCAACTTCTCAATCTCCTCCACCGGCCATTGAAGTAGGTTGCTTCCAGTCTTCTGGTCAAACAAAACTGTTCTAGGAATTCCCTGCATAAATTTATTCCACAAACATTGTAACTCCAACTAAAGATACATGTGCAAAGAGAAAAGAGTGTTTGGTACCGAGTACCAATCTATCACAACAATTGTTCGATATGGTGATCGCAATATCAACAATGTATTAGATACTGTAAATTCGTATAATTGACCAAATCTACCTGAAGAGAGGCCCATCCCTTTTGGACATCAGCACTTTCACTATCAGACTCTCCAATCCAACCCCACAACACTCTCCTCCCCTTGTTTTGGTCATAGAAAGTCTTGGAGGCATAGAATTTGCCATAATCATACCTAATTCCAATACCAACATCAATCTTTTCGTTATCAGGAACCCATTTGCCAGTCTTCTCATCATAAGTCCCGAACGCATAGTAATCATTCCTGTCATCATCAAGGCTAGCCTTTACCACATGCTTCACATCAGGCCCGTTCACAGAAGTATCCAATCCCTTGTCACTGGTTTTCGACACCGGATAAAAATCCACACACTCCCACATTCCAGTCCCAGGGACAGCATGAAGCACCCCATTCAGAAGCTCATAGGTTTTGAAGTCCTTGGTGTCATAAACCAAAGATATCCCAGTTTTGTTAAGCTTGGACCCAATGGTGATCCGCCATTTGCCCTCTGATGTGAACCATGCCGTGGTAGGGTCCCGGAAGTCCTTGTACCCGATGCCCGGGGGAGGGACTAAGACCGGGTTGCCTGAGTACTTGACCCAGTTGAGGAGAAGAGGGTCAGAGTGGTCAGCAGGATATGCAAGGTTTTGGACCTGGACAGACTCATTGGTTGAACCAGTGTAGAGCATGACAATTTTACCATCAGGGAGAATGGTGGCTGAGCCAGTCCAAACGCCATTGATGTCATACCACTGATCAGCCACCATGGCCAGAGGAAGGTGAAGCCAATGGATCAAGTCCTTGGACACAGCATGTCCCCAAACTATGTCTCCCCATACTGCTTTGTTGGGATTGTACTGGTAGAAGAAATGGTACCAACCCTTGTAAAATAATGGACCTGTATAAACAACAACAACAAAATCACAAAATTAGATGTTACTTCAATTACTGTTCATAATTTTATTTTATTTTAGTTGTTAGTATCGAAAAAGTCAAGGATTGATTCATTTGATTTTCTTGTTTTTCATGTGCAGTTCATGGACAATTACATGGCAGCATCATGGAGTTGCCAAAGTTTGATTGCAAAAGTGTCACGCAACTTTCGTTGACATGGCCTCTTGAAATGTCAAATACGTCCTACAAAGTTGGGTTCCAACTTTTTTTGTATATTTTTTTAAAAATGGAAACTTATTAGAGATTGCTTACCGTTGGGATCTGAAGCAGCCCGAAGAAGAGTCACGAGTCAAAGCCAACCATAAAGAAAGAAAAATGAATCAATAAAATATTAACATGTAATTTAATTCTAATACATAAGAAGATGAAGAAAGTGTTAGATAGACTCACGCAACAACTTTCTCAGCAACAATTACTTGCCAAGAAATACTTCTATTAAGTGTATTTTATTAAAATTGAAGTGTATTGAGTTAAACCAGAGAAACCTCGTCTTCTTATAATTTAGATTATCATTTGTATTCAAAAAATTAAAATGAAAATGTCGTAAGTTATCGGTTGTTATTAAATTATTAAAAAGTAACATAATAACCACTCAAAAAAAGGTAACATAATAACTATTTTGTCTAATTCTTAAAAGTGACTGGCAAAATCATACTGATTAGTATAGATGTGTGCGTGAAGTTAATTTCAATTGTGCTTCAATAAAGTACAATCACTTTATTCATAAAATAAAAATTTAAACAAAAGTGGAAAATCACTTTTTTGCAACCAAATGAATAGAGAAAATAATAAGTAATGTTCTCCTGTTTTTTACCGGGTCAACTAGAAAGGTTCTCCTTTATCAATCAAACCCACGTGTTTTGATGGTCTATTTCATTTCATTTATGGACCAAAAGTTAAAACCACAAATAAAATAAAACAAAACATAAAAACCAAGCAATCATTTTGTCCATTCAACAGAAAAAAAATAAAAGAAGAAAAAAAAATGCACTTACCATTCATCCAATTCTTTTCAGGCTGAAAATGGAAGGCAGTTCTCTGCCATGACAACATGCTATTGTTCCATGGAAACACCGGCGTGTCCACGTCACCGGCTAACCGGTTCATCTTCTCGGACACTCCGGCCGGCACGCCCCTAGAAACTGGCCTCAATTTCTCGGGGCGTGCTGTATGAGGCTGTTTAGCCAAAAACAAGGGTTCATGTTTGTTGCTTGCATTATGGGAATTTGGCTCCTTGCCACTTATAATGACCACCAGCAGGGAAACCATAAGCAACCCAGAAAAGATTGCTAGGAGCTCCTTCAAGTGCCTCTTCCTGGTCTCCGGGGCTCCTCCATCCGGGTTGGCTCCATTTGGCAGAGGGGTGTAGGTGCAGGGCAGGGTATTGGGATCTGATGGAAGAAAAGGTCTTGGGTCTGCCATACGAGATTGAATGGGTTAAGCTTGAGCTCTTGATGTATTATTGGCTACAAACTGGAATGGGTTTTGTTCATTTCAAATTGGGTCGTTTGGCAGAAAAGAAAAGAAAAAACAGAGAGATTGAGATTTGGGTAATGAGTTTTCAGACAAGTGAATAATGTGTGTTTTGTGTTAATTATTTATATGCGAATGTGCATGAAGGGAGAGCATGAGAGGACAAGTGGACAAAAGAGTTGTTTTTCTGCTGAAGAAGTGGACAACAGAGTTTGAAGCGAGTCTCGTGGTGTTTGTTCTAATTGCTACTTTTCTTATTTATTTAATAATAATAATGATTCATTTTTGTTACTTTGTTTCACAATGCAAATGGCGTTTGTGGGATATTTAATTAGGGATAATAAACGTGAAGTAGCAATAACCCACGTGGTAAATCTGTTGTGGCGCAGTGTTTTCAATCAATCAGAGTTTACCCTAGTTTTATTTCTCTCATCTATGTGATTTTTCTGTTTCGACAAATTTCACGATTTAGTTCTTCATTTCTTGTCAAGTATATATCACAAAAATCGGATGTTTTAATCGAGAATCAATGAACTAAAATCCCTTTTTTCTTTCTGGTGTATATGATGATAGTATAATTTTACTTTCAAGTCACGCATCCGTGTGAGTTATTAGTAAGTTTTGGGAGAGTATCAATGATGCTTATACCATAATTGATTGGCCAATCAGAACAAGACGCGTGGACAAAAGAATGCAACGGCAAGGTAGCCTTTGGCACCCAAGATTGCTGAAAGCAAAATTAGGGCACATTCAGCCTTTGGCCACGTGGAACACCCATAGCAAATGTCAATAGTCTCATATGGAAATTCTACACAACATGCACACCTCCCAAGGCTTATAAGAAGGGGCACAATTAAGTCCCAAAATTGAGGTAACTGGAACTTTCGGCATAATAGTCACTACTCTGTCCATATTACTTACTAAATTCATACTTACTTAAGTATCGGAGAGCCTTCGGCCGGTACCATACCGGTGTCCTAAGCCTTATTGAGCATATTCTTATTTTGGTAGATCGAGCGCTTTACCGAGACCCAGAGCATTTTGAAAACCCATACATCATTAAGTTGAGCCCAAAAATACCGAGTCATTTTTTTCGCATCAACAAATGAGTTGGTTGATCATCTAATTTACTGGTTTTGGGGTGGGGGTGGGTTAATTAAGGTTAACTATTGAGACACAGAAAGGACAATGGTTCTAGAAGGTCTAATTAAGGCTTACCATGGGTTGGTTATAATGGTAGCTCCAAAGACCTGGTTGAGCAGCTTCAGGTTAACACGGCACGGGTATATATAAGTCTTGTAGATTCAGATTTAGAAGGTGACAGCTACCTGGCATGGCCTTAATTATTCGTGCCTATCCAATAAATTATTGGACAGCAAATGATGACTCAGCTCGCCTAAGGTCCTCGTTTTCCTTGGCCATTGTCAAGAAGCCCATTTTAATGTTTTGTCTCCCATTAATAATTAGCATTATTGTGGAAAAAACCAAAATGAACAAGACAACCACCTAGACCAGATCAGGACTCTTTTGTTTTCTAACTCTTAATTTTGTGAGATTGATGATTAATCCAGTTGATTCTGCATGTTTCCACATGCCTGCGGCCTAACCACCCCATATGCTCTCTTGCAGCCTCCACCACATGCAATAATGCAATCGACAGAATCACTATGTAGGGTTAGATTGGAAGATTGATTGGACCATTCATGCTGTGTCACAGTATTTGAGTCGATTTTGTTGTCAAATCGGAGTTAGAACGTCCGGCCGACCTCCCACTTTTGTTCTTTTGCTTCTTTTTTCTTCTTCTAACACTCGATTTCAGCTCTCAATGACCAGAGGACTGCTACTAAAATTCCTTTTGTATCGAAAGCACGACTGCCATTTGCCCACGAAGCTTTGAAAAGCACAGGCAGTTGAATTTTACTTGCGTCAATCGTACACGCGTGTCTAGGCGAAATCGTTCATGCCCAAAATCTGACCATTAGAACGTTGTGAGTTCTACACGTATTAAGTAGAAGGAACCGTTCACTCAAGTCATCGTAACATATCTCGACTTAGTAGTTTTGAGTACAAATTCATATAAACTATTTTTACCCATTGAATTTTTGGTCAAATTTAGACACTAACTTATTACACTAAGGAAAATACTTCTCTTATTTCCGTGTAAGTATGAGCTTCTACATTCTTGCTAATGTCAATAAGATATATATATATATATATATTTCTTTTTATATGTTTTATGTATTATTTTTGCACGTGTCAAACACTAGTCTTACACTAATGGTCACACCCCGTCAGAGCAGTTGAATACAAAGAAGGAGCTTTACAGGTTGGTAGCATATTTTCTTAAATATTCATCAACATGATTGCGTTCAAATTTCTTTGCTGGTAGCATAAATGGACGGTATGGGTGACCACATGAATAACGTGATTTTCATTTTTGTCAAAGGCAACTTTTCTTTCAGAGAGAAGCAACCAAGATAGGCGAGAAACACGGAGGACATGAATAACACGGTTTTGGAATGCGATTTTTATTTTATTTTTAGCACAAGCGACTGAGGAGGATAATTTTACACAAATATTGATTGGGTGCTTGAGATTTTGAATCGAGATTTACACAAATATTGATTTGAGTGTCTCGGGGTTTCAAACCCTCTGCCCACATAAATGAAGGTGGAAGCCCTCAACCAACTGAGTTATATCTCATTAGATTGGAATCGAATTTAAGTGAGAAAAATGGAAGAGCCGCTATTTTTTTTTTAATTAATTTTTTATTTAACCAAGCGGCAGAACTTTGGTGTTTATATCTGAAGAAATTTTTGTATACGGCTTTATCAATTGTTTTGGAAATTATTAGTTTTTTTTCCTTTCTGAATCACGGCATAGGCATTCTCATCTCACGTGTGTATTAACAAAATTCAGATTAGCTGCACGTTTTTATGATAACATACAGTTCTTTGCTGAGATCAAGTGTTGCTGGAGATAAACATTACAAGAGAGAACAAAAAGAGAGAAGGAAAAACGAAAGCCAAACCAGTATTTCCCTCTTATTCCATGAAAGGCAAGGCAAGGCAAGATCAGCTTAGCGACAGAAGATAGCACTTCATACATTTGGAGGTGGCCAAATTTTCTCAAATAATTCCTCAACTCGATTTGCTTGATTAGCATAACCATCCAGTCCACTGGCCAGAAGCTCCACGGCTGCAGGTCCCACAGCCGATGCAAAGCTTAATTGGTCCCACTTGACAAGCTGGACACAAGGAGAAGATTGGTTAACAAATCTAAAACCAAAAACATTTTGATAATCTTTTCAGAATAGATTTACACCAGAGAGGTCTATCAAGTTGAACCAATAACTATTTTGGACAGGCATATGTATATAACTGATTTAAATTAGTCTTAAACCCAATCATTCTACAATTTCAATTCCAATCATAGCAACCCTGTTTGGTTGAGCAATGAGAAATTACTCTTGACACACAGTGACACAGCAAAAGAAGCTTTCTTATTCACCAATTTTACTTTTTCAGAAAGGCTATAACAAAACTGTGAAAAAAAGAAACACGATATTTCTCATACTAGTGAGCAGAGTCTCTGATTTTGGTGATTGTGATTACCAAATGGACCACCTACATAGTGTGTGCGTGCACGAGCGAGTGTGTGGGGCATGAGTCCAATACCAGTCCCATGCAGACTGTACATCTATAGAGGGTCTAGGCCTAACAATGCATTGAAGAGAATTTCCTCCTACATGAAATCAGAAAGCATGCACGCACATGGTCTTTAGCATGAAAAGTATGGTGATTATACTAAAAGGCCAATGGTATTGGGTGGTGACTTGGAAACCAAGGCATAGAAAACGAGACATCTGTTGAAGTGGTTGTATACTAATGCATGACAAGGCAGATGATGGAAGTAGTGATGTGCCTGGTGGCAAACATGGATATGATTTTTATTTTCTGATGAGGTAGTGACATTCCTATCAACAGGATAGACAATGATGGTGCAGCCATATTGGTGATTCTAGAGGTTTGAAGGAATTCTATCTCCACGTTCATTGAAGTTCTATTAATAATGATGACGCCTAAACTGTCAAGCTTTGCTTCCAAAATGAAAGACTTTCAAACTTTAAGATACTGTCATGAGTAACTAAGCACGCTTATCACAAGTTGGCAGGTTTTATTAATACTAATAGCTGAGAAAAAAAAGGGTTAATACTAAAATATTTAGTCCTTTTGGCATTCTTCCTTTTTCTTTTCTTTTTTCTTTTGGCACTCAACATGTCTACTTCTCAAAAAATAGAGGCACTCATTATTTTACAACTATTTGGCTTTTCACATAGCTCTATCAAAACTGGCAGCCTTTTGTCTTTGCCACATGAAATAAGAGATTAAAATTGAAGTACCAACAGCACTACACACAACATGCAGGTGAACCTGTTAACCTGAGTCATCATTTTGCTTCACGTATTATTTTTTCATTTTATTTGAAATTTCATTTAATTTTTTCATTGCTAATGTAGAATAAAAAATATTGAGCACAGGACGGAAAGCAGACCTCTTCTTCACTGAACTTGTAGATGGCAGCAGATTGTGGAGATAGCCTCCTGACGAAAGAATACTTCTCTTCAGGGGTAGTGATTGATTCTTTGAGTGACTGCAATACCTTCAGTGGTGCAATGATGTAGTCAACCCTGAACATGTAGCAGACAACATAAGCAGGAAGATCGTTCCCTGAGTTGAGTTTTGTTGGAAATTCCCAGGCAGATACATAAGATTAAAAGGTGATTCATATGAATTTACCCCAAGAGACTGAACAAATCCTGCTTATTCCGAACTGCTGCTGCCATTAACTTTGATTTATGTCCATATTTGTGGATGTAGTTATACGCCTTTGTCACCTGTAATGTCAAAAAGCATCTCATACGGGAACAGTTTATATTCATTACTATCCTTTACGAAAGCTCTAGTGTCACCTGAGAAATTCAAGGCATAGCCAGAAGTTAAAGCATCTAACAGACTCTAGACAGTGATGGGGAAAGAATGTTAGAATAAATTATTTAGGCTCATTCCTAATGGTTGTCAGATTTTAGGATAAAAACAATACTGGAAAAACAAAAAGTACAAACCAGTTTATATTTGGTAATTGCTTGCAACTGAGATGCATCCAGAGGTCAAAAATCAAAACTCAAAACAGAGTAATGCCGTTCAAGGACCACGACAAACAACAGTACATAATCACAAAACCACAAGATGAGAACTTTCCAACTTACCAAGGCTAACCCAGGATCCTCCCCTCTCTTGAGAGCAGCTTCTATCTCAGGGTCACCAGAATGGTTGCGAGACCAATCCTGAATGATAAATTTGACCTTTAGCGGTTACAATAAACTGAAGTTGAACTAAATAAAATTCCATTATTACAAATATTACCCTAAGACGGCCAACAAAAATCTGAATAACAGAAGCGCCAGCTTGGGCTGCAGCTGCAGCTTGAGCAAAGCTGAAGAAAAATGTTCAAACCATCACCAAACACAACTAAAAAATTAAAATGAATTCATCTTAGAACAGCATTGTGTGTGTGAGTGTGTGTGGAGACACATATAGAGAGAAAAAAGAGAGAGAGTCATGAGAAGTACAAAGTTGAATTTGAACAGCAGATATAATGGCAAAGTAATGTTCATAAATCACAGATGAAAAAAAAATCACAAAGCAGCATTCTGATTTGTTGTTTATATAATCAAAACCTAATAGCTTCTGCCTCAGCATTTTAGATTGATATACAAGCAATTTTCAATTCCACAATAAGAAAACATGTAATTCTAACTACAATGGCTCCTTTAGACATCGCCAGGATCATGGATTTGAACTTTCAAAACAAGAGCGAGCTAAATCAACAAATTTTTACAATTCATGAGAAGCAATCTTGTTGCCCAACCAACAAGGAAGGGGGAATGGGAAAAGGAGAGGGAGAGGGAGATAGGGAGGGAGGGAGGGAGGGAGGGGGTATCATAAAACTTTATCCTCTATTACAACTGTATAAAACTATGCCCTTATAGAAGTTAGTAGTACAACATCAAGTCTAAGATTTCAAACAGGTTTGTCAAGCTTACACAAGTTAATTACAAGAGATTTACCTGTACACAAATGTCAAATGCGTCTGTATGCCCTCAGATTCTAGTAATCTTGAAGCTTCAATTCCCTGAACAGAAAACCAACAATCGATGAGCAACAAATGATGCAAAACAATCGCCTCACAACAGGCCTGAGCAATTGTCATCAAGTCCACTCAGAATATTCACAACAGGCCTAATTATCTCTGACACTTACTTGCCAAGTTGAAGGAATTTTGAACAACAAACGCTCAGGAGGAACATTAACTTCATTGTACAACTTCAGCAAGTCATGCACCTGCATATTAGATAAACCAATTGTATCAGACTGCAATGAAAGAGATAGCAAATAATCTAAGTGATATCAGGGAGAAAATGATATACCTTAGGAAAATGAGCAAAAAAATACTGGCACTTAAAATTTCTGGGCACTAAAATTAACAAAGTACACAACCGTAAGAAAATACAACAAAATTTCAGTATCATTTTTTTTTTCACACATTTTCTGCAAGACTATTAAATCTAGTTACAAACTATAAAATCTAGTCATATTATAGGCGTTTTAGAACTTTAATGCAAAACTATTACACCAGCCATGACAAGTATAGCTCAATAAAATAAACATGACAAAACTTATCAAGATTATCATTAACAAAAATCATATAGTTGCTTGAAAAACAATCAAGAATAAGATGAATGCATACACAGTTAAGACAGAAACGAACAAATTGTTCTTGAACATCAGCATTACAGTATGTTTAATTTTTGTGTAATGTATTAGCATTTTCTTTAACTATAAAATATAAGACAAAATGACCAGGAAGAAACGAATACCTTTCTGATAATGCCATGCGTGTCATAAGCAAGACGTGCATCCACCTCAGTAGACACTCGGCCAGGAACTAGTTTCGCCAAATAACCACCAACATTCACTAAAGCCTACATGCGCATAACTAAATTTTGAACAATATGATCAATCTAACAAAGCATAGGTATTTCTAATGACAAGATACAAGAAAACCAACCTTGTTACTGTAACATGACAATCTCAATTCGGAGTTTTCATGCTTGTTACACTCTGAATCCGCCAATGCCATATCCACAGCATTCTACACCAAAGAAAAATTAATCAGAAAACACAACATACAGTCCCATATCGAAATTGGAAAGCACATGCAATTTCTTATTTATTTTTCGAATGATTTCTTCCCCAATGGAAGATTGAAGGCTTACTCTAAATATGGTGTCAGGGAGGCTACATATACCCAAGAGTAGGGAAGAGCTCACTGTAGCAGCGGTTGGAGGAAACCTTTTCATAAATAATCAGTAACAGCCAAAAGTTCAAAATTTAGAAATAATCCTTCATGAAACCATGCAAAAATATGAAATAAATGAAATTTTAAACAATATGGATATGCTACTTTATTACTCCGAGTTTCTGTTGCTACCAAACTAAAATCTAAAAAAAGTAAATGAAGATTAGAGCTATTCTGATCATTAAGCAAAGACATTATTATCAGTTCAAAAGAAATTCTGATTCATAATTTACAACATGATCATGAAAATTTCAAATTCCACTTCTACAAAAACAAGCAAAAGAAAAAGAATATATATTTAGATACCTCTCGAAGTCATCGAAAATGACGGTGTCTGGAACGATCTCACTGAAGCTAGAGACGAGGTCCAATTCAGTGGTTGAACCTGAAAATCCAATTCAACCAAAAATGAAAAAAATAAAATAAAATAAAACAAGAAGCAAAGCTGAGCATTGAGACACTGAGACAGAAAGCTCACTGACCGGTGTCGAGAGCGGAGGCCCGAATGGCAGGAAATGATCGCTGGAAGTTGAAGAGCAGATTGGAAGCTGGAGATCCATTGGAAAACCTCAGCCTTGTTCCCTGCTATGATTAATTTTGAATGTAAAAAAAATTAAAAAAAAAAATCAAAGTTTACAGCTCGTACAGCAATAGTTAGCGAAGCAGAGCTGGGAGAGAGGAGAGAGAGATAGAGAGTATTGCATGCACCTGGAAAGAGGAGACAGCTGAGGAGGGCGGAGATTGCAAAGAGACTGACATTTTTGGGCTTCGCTCGAAATCGGTAGCAGTTGGAAGTTATTTGGGCGGATCAGTGAGGCATGTTTTATATGTACACACACACACCTCATCCTCTGTTTCACACAAAAAAAAAAAAAAAAAAAAAAAAAAAAAAACATCCTCTGAATTTTAATGATGCTTTTTTGTTATGGACATTTTCACTTTGTCTATGTAACAACATGTTACATACATGCAAGGAAAATGTTTTACAACCTTGTCTTTTTAGAAAGAAGACTGTCCTAAGTTGGGAGTATCCATCTCTATTGATTTAGGGAAAATAAAAAAAGTATATTGTGGAATCCATTTAAGACACGCATCATGTGATTATCGATATGCTATGTGATATAATAAATTTATATATATCATTACATACATATTGTATGTTACGTTGTGTAAAAAGCGTTACCCCTTGCACAATTTCAAAATCAAGCTTTGAATTGGGGTAAATGATGTCTAGAACTATGCTTTAATAAATAGTTTTGAAGATAATATATAAGAAGTCGGATAATGGATATAGATGATAATAACAAGGACGATCATTTGAGGTTTTTTTGAGTTGAGAGAGAGAGACCGGATATAGGGACAAGACAAGTCCTATTGTATTCTCCGCTAGGCAAATATTGGGAGATTGTGTTCTGTTTTGTGACCCCATTTGATTGTTTTTTATGAAGTACAATGGGCCTTAGAGCATTTCCACCAGTTAGCCCCTTGCCATGGCAAGGGGAGCCCTAGGGTAGTTACTATTCACGTGAATAATGGCTGCCCTAACCCCCAGCCAGTGGCGGATCTGTGCAGGCGCAAGGAGGTGCGCCTGCACCTCCGGTGGCCGGAAATAACCATTACAGACGATGGAGCTGCACCTCTGCTTCAGACCTGCGATGCACACAACGTGCTCGATGAAATGCGCAAACCACTGCTGCCTGCTGGGGGAGATGCTGCGCGCAGCGCGCGCGCGAGGTTCTTTTTTTTTTAACGAAGCCTGGCCAAAACGACGTCGTTTTGGACCAGGCTGTTTAATATGCTGCTTTTTTTTTTTTTTTTTTTTTTTTGAAAAACCTGGCCAAAACGACGTCGTTTTGGACCAGGGTTTTGAAATTAAAAAAAAAGGAAACAAAGGGAAAACTGACGTGGGCTTTTTGTGGGCTTTTGAAAAAGGGCTTCTATTTCCTTACTTAATTGGGTTTTAATTGAAAGTTCTTCTTATACAATTGGGTTTTGAGAATTCCTTAATTAAATAGAGTTGGAAATTCCTTAATTAAGTAGAATTGAGAATTCTCTTTATAAAAGACCAATAACATCACCCAATTTCATCAAAGTGTGTGTGCATCACAAGAATCCTGCAATTTTTTTTCTTCTTGAGTACGCCAATCCAAAGTAAGTCGAATGCTTTTTTTTTCTTTTTTTTTCTTGAGCAAACACCAATCCAAAGTAAGTCAAAGGCATTACAAAAGAAAGATCAAGATATTGTGAATGCAATGATGTTGGTCCAAAAATGTAAGCAAAAGCTACAATCTATGAGGGATGATGACTTTGATGATCTGCTTGGCAAAGTATCAATATTTTGTGGCAACAATGATATTGATGTTCCTAACATGGATGATTTATTTGTACCACAAGGGAGATCACGTCGTAAAGCTCAGAAAATCACAAACCGCCATTATTATCGTGTGGATCTATTTCTTACTATCATTGATAAGCAACTAGTGGAATTGAATAATCGCTTCACTGAGGTAAATACTGAATTGCTTCTTTGTATGGCATGTTTGAGTCCGGCTTATAATTTTGCAGCTTTTGACAAACAAAAAATACTTCGTTTTGCTCAATTTTACCCTCAAGAATTTAATGACCGAGACCTCATGAAGCTTGAAGATCAACTTGGGCTTTATATTGTTGATATGCAGAGCAACACTGTGTTTTCATCATTGAAAGGAATTACTGATCTGGCAGAAAAATTGGTGAATACAGGAAGGAGTAGAATATACAACTATGTATATTTACTTCTTACATTGGCTTTAGTTTTACCCGTTGCAACAGCTTCAGTTGAGAGAGCTTTTTCAGCTATGAATATTGTGAAAACACCATTGCGTAACAAAATAGGGAATCAATGGTTGAGTGATAGCTTGGTTGTTTACATTGAGAAAGATGTTTTTTCTTGTATTAGTAATATAAATATAATGCGACGTTTTTAAGATATGAAAACTCGTCGGCAACAATTGTAGGGTAATTGTAATGATATTTTTTTAATGTATTATGAATAACATTAGTATTGTTTAAATTATAAGGTTTATGTTTTTTTTTTTTTTTTTTTTTTTTTTTTTTTTTTTTTTAGCTTTTGCACTTACTTAACTTTTGGAAAAAAAAATACAATTGCCTCTGCACTGAAAATTCCTGGATCCGCCGCTGCCCCCAGCAAAGTGTGTTTCCAGCAGTTTAGATTTGCCATGACAAATACTATTCATGTTTTTGTTTTTTTTCACAACTTTGTTTACTTAAACAATTAATTTAGATAATATTTTCAGATAAGATTTTTCAGTTCCTATGTATCAATACTATTCATATCGGATAAGATTTTCGGTTTCAAATTTCAGATACATTTCAAAATTTAAATTTCAGATAAATTCAAAATGTCAAATTTCAGATTAATTTCGAAATTCAAATTCCAGATAAATTTCAAATTTCTTGTGAATTTCAAATTTCAAATAAGATTTTCACCCTCTAAATTGCGTCACGTGTCATCTCTATCTGCCTCAATTTTTCTATAAAACCAGAGGCTCAGCTTATACTTCCCACACCATATCTTCTCTACATCTTCATTTCTCAAATTTTAGATTTCATTCTCCATTTTCAATGGCAGACATGGAAGAGGTTTTGGAGAGGCAAGAGCGAGAAAGGCGATAAAGAATGCGTAGAAGAGCTGCAAGCAAAAGGGCGCAAAGAGAACTAGATGAGCAACTTGGCATGGCCGTTGCTTTGCTGGAGGAAGAAAACCAGAGCCGTCGTGGTTCATGAGAAGGTCGGGCATCGAATGTGGACAGACATAGACATTCTCGGGGTAAGAATCTTCTGGAAGATTATTTTATCCCACAATCTCTGTACTATGATGTTCATTTTCGAGCGAGATATAGAATGCAACCCCATTTGTTCAATAAAGTCATGCATGATATTTACAATTATGATGACTACTTTGTTCAAAAGAAAAATTGTGCTGGAAATTTGGGGCTACTTCCCGAGCAAAAGTTCACAGCTGTGATACGAATGTTGGCATATGGGTCATCTGCTGATCAGGTGGATGAGATTGCCCGGATGAGGAAGTCCATTATTTTGGAGAGCTTGGTGCGATTTTGTGATGCAGTGGAAAATCTGTACACCAGGGACTATCTGCGCAGACCTACGCCCAGGGACCTGCAACGGCTTCTACAAAAAGCTGAGTCTCGTGGATTTCCTGAAATGATTGGTAGCATTGACTGCATGCACTGGCAATGGAAAAATTGTCCAACTGCTTGGCAAAGGGATTATGGGAATCGGAAAGGGCAGAAAAGCATCATCCTTGAAGCAGTTGCTGGTTTTGATACATAGGTTTGGCACGCCTTCTTTGGAGTTGCCGGCTCTCAAAAAGATTTGAACGTCCTGGGTCAATCCCCGGTGTTCAATGATGTTCTGAGAGGTGAAGGCTCAAATATCACATATCAAATCAATAATACCGTCTACCATAATGGGTATTATCTAGCTGATGGTATCTACCCGAGGTGAAAAAATGGTTGCCGTTGGATTGCTGGGAAAAGTGGATCGGACAGCCCCTTGCTAGCCACGTGGAATAGACTCGTTGGGGGGGGGGGGGGGGGGGGGGGGGGGGGGGGGGGGCGGGGGCAGGCACGTGTGCGTGGCGGTAGCGGGCGGCGTCAATTTTTTTTTACATTAGCGCGTGCACGTTAAAAAAATTTAAACCCCAGCGCTGACGTCAGCCCAAAACGAGTTTTGGTGCTCAGGCCAGACCTCCCCAAGGGCCAGCCCAGTTCGCTGGGCCCCACACCTTGCCCTGGCATATTTTTGTTGCTGGAAACACCATTTTGGGTTTGGCCCCCCTAGCCCTCCCCTTGGGCCCCTTGCTGGAAAAGCTCTTACAAAGCTTCCAAGTTATTTCAGTATTGGGTTAAGTGATAAAGTCCAAAATGCCAACCAAGTGTGGTGCAAATTTACAAAACTGAGAAATGGGATTGCTGCCTTGCTGATCTTTCTAACAAAAAAAAAAAGAAAAAATTGTTCTTCTGCTAATCTTCAAGTTTTGTTCACTTTGCACGGTTGAAAATTGATTGGTTTCGATGTAGTTATACATAAGTTAACCCCAATAATATCTTTTCGACATACAGTTTTAACGTGTAAGTTGTCGAAATTTAAATCCCAGAAGTGCAGGATCCAAAGTGAAATAAAAATTAGAGAAGTTTTTGTGCAGTACACTGAAACAGTTTGTGACATTCCACAAAGTCTACAAGATTAGAAGGAACCATCGTGGTAAGGAAAGCTTTGAGAGATGAAAATGGGGAGAAAATACTTATTTTTTATAAGCCAAAGACATGAAGTAACAAAATAACTGAGAAGCTCTGAACTGACAACTGAGGTTGTAAAATAACAGCAGCTGCTTTTAGCAGCCTTGAGTTCTTGTGGAGTAAAAAACTTATAAAAAACAAACTAAAAGCCTATTAATACTATATTTCAGATCAACTAAGTGCTCCCTTAGCATTTAATTGGCTTCTTCCTCCTTCCATCTCACCAAGGACTTGAGAAATTCCATGACCTGTATAAAAATTTCAATGGATTTTTTGAGATGAAATTAAAAAAAAACACACAGCCAACGTGCCTGCAAATTCACACATAATACATTATACATATTAAGGATGAGAGTAAAACCTCTGACGGGTCCTTGAGAGAGTAGAAGGCACTGGTTTCTTTTGGAACAGGCGACACCAGAATTCCATAACCACGCTTCTTCTTCTTCTTCAAGAACTGAAACAATGCATGGAGATTTTATATTTAGTGTCAATGTTACAAACTCTTGTGAGTAAGATTAGTAAAAATGCAGTGATGGTAGTGTCACCTTGAATGCATCTTCATCGGTCCTATCATCACCAATATAAATTGGGAGCACATCATCCCTACCATTTAGCCCTGCACCATTTGTCCAGGTTCTCATAGTGTGAATATGTATCATTTAAGAGAGAAAAAGAAGAGAGAGAGAGAGAGAGAGAGGTTTGGTTCACTACCAAGAGATTCAAGCAAAAATTCAACTGCTTTTCCCTTGTTCCAGTCAATAACAGGGCGGACCTCTAAAACCTGCAAGAAAAAACAATGTCCAAATTTATATGTTAGATGGAAAGAATTTGGCTTATTAATGCAAATGATAATAAGATGAAAAGCAACAAGATTAAGGCAAACCAGTGAGATTAATTACCTTCCGCCCATGAGTTAATCGTAAACGAGGGTAGTCTTTGAGAATATCATGAACACTTTGTGCAATTGTAGACCAATTCTGAAGTCAGAACACATGCCAAAAATAACCAAAACAAGTCAGACAAACTCTTGCAGATGCAATTGTAAGCTTTCTTCTATTCTTCTTTAAGTAAATGCTTACTTTCTCATCTACATTACGGTAATGTACAGAGGCGCAAAACTTGTGATTTTCAACTTTTGCACCTTTGATCCCTTTAGTATTCTCGACGAGGGTTCTAAAAACCTCGTCGATCATAGGTATAAACTCCCTAGCAGGCTGGAAGAGGTTTACCTCCTTACCCTGCCATATCAAAGACAGATAATGAGAACTCAACGGAAAAAAATTATACAAGAGTGCAAAGGACTTACAGAATTTTATTGTCATGTTACCTGTTGGTCAGTAGATTTCACACAGTTTGGATGGTCATTGGAGTCTGTATTAGTGACAGGACCCATTATGTCCATTCCATGACTACCAGCATAGTAAAGTTCTGTTAGTCCTACCAAATCATATACCTGAAACAAATCCGCTCATCAGACGGCCCTAATGACCAGCATTCGAATGGCATCCACACTAGGACCAAATAGAAAAGATGAAATTAAACACTGAGTCTGAAAAGAGAGAGGGGGAAATGCTGCAGCTACCTTATCGCGGCTTCTTCCACTAATAATAGCAGTTGGAAAATGCTTCGCAACATTTCTTACAGCTGAACGCATCTGGCAACAGTTTCTTTTGGTTTCAGACACAGAAGATAAATAAAAGTCGAAATTTATAAGCATAAAACAACAAAACACAATTCTTACAGCGTTAGACATTATTGCACGGTCAGGGTCATCAACTATCGGGGAAAGAGTCCCATCATAATCTAGAAATATTGCTATCTTCTTGTTCCTTGCAAAATTTGTAATCCGCTCGAACGATTTCAGCGCTGATGGATGCTTAAGCTGCATCATCACAGAGAGCACCAGACGAATAAGTTTGAAGTCATACAAGAACAAATGGATATAAACTGCAAAGTTAATAAAAGAGAAGCAAATATACCATCCAAAAGCAGTAAGCATTATCAACATCATCTGAAGCAACCTCAACATTGAAATCCTTATTGAGCTTCTTCCGGGGAGGTGAAGAGGATTTCATGGCATCAAGCCAACCATTGGACCGAACATCATCGAGCTTTCCTGGCTTTTTCCTTGGGATGTTAATGTACTTGCCAGAGGAGAATGATGCTCCTTGCTGTGAGAATGGCAACAAACTAGAATGGAGGCCTAGTCTTGACTTACTTATCGGTGGAGGGTCAGTGAGGACCGGAGCAGCATGATTTGTCTTCAACTCCATCGGATCCAGTTTCGTTGCCAAGTGCTAATCAAAGTGACAAAGTTTTGTAGTTTGTAGTGTTTAATATGAATGGCGCTCTGTCAACAACACAGAGTATGCTCCTAAGTTCAAGAAATATACTTGTTTTAGCCGACCCTTTTGTCAATGAAAAACCACCTCTTCAACGTTTTCTTGTCACTGCTGTTGGGTGAGCAGTCCATTAAGCACAGAGTTCCTCAAAACTGTCATGACATTAAAGCGTCAAATAGAAAGATAAAAAACAACCAGCTTCAGAATACCAATGTCCAAACCAAATTCACACTAAGTGTTCAGAGTCACACCTTCTCATCCCCAGAACAACACTGCAATCATAAAAGGCGGTCAAACATTCTTCGCACAAGGGTCTTCGGGAGGAAAGGATATAGTTATATGCTTTCAAATTGCAGCAAGTTTGTACAAAGCCTCTTCCTGCAGAACCATAAAATAAGTGGCTTAAGTATTGGTGTATATGCACATGTAAATGAACATTTGCTTCAAGTTTCGACTACAACACTTGAAAATTGCAATCACTTTTACCAGGGTGAACTTAAATCATATCAAAGGGCAGTTAAAATAGGGTTGGCACTCAAAACAATCCAGAAGCAAATGAAAATC
Source organism: Prunus armeniaca (assembly GCA_903112645.1). Classification (NCBI taxonomy): domain Eukaryota; kingdom Viridiplantae; phylum Streptophyta; class Magnoliopsida; order Rosales; family Rosaceae; genus Prunus; species Prunus armeniaca. Next base: position 6,843,047 of record CAEKDK010000005.1, on the reverse strand, counting down.
TATGGTGCTTAAGAGTTGTAGGAACAAGAGACTTTGAAGGGAAGGTAATTTATATGCCATGTGGTAAAAAAAACACCAACTCTATAGGACTCATGAGATCCATATAAATTGACAGAAAACACATGTGACTCTTTACAGCCACCCCAAACAAAAACAAAGTCAAACTAATTTGATAATTTATTGATGCATAAAAAAAAGGGACACAATGCACAAGTCAATTAATACATAGATTCCTTTCATTAACATAATTAGTCATAGTTAAATATATTCTTACCAAAGATTTGGACATAGAGGCTACCTAAATTTTTGAGTTTAAACAAAAGACAATAATTACTGCATGCAGGGCAAAGGGATGGTCAGGTGTAGTATATATTAGGCCATTTCTCAAAGACCCCACCATTGAATGCTGGCCATAAACTATACCACAAATACAAGTTTTCTTGGCACATTCTATCAACTTATGTTGTCATTGAAATTCAGCAGAAATTATATAAGTTGCTATCTACACAGTATTAGGGTGGGCTCAGTCTAGGTTGGTTTGGTTTTGGGTTCAATTCGGACATCAAATCGATAATCTCAGTTTGCTAATAATTGAAACCAAAACCAAACCAAAGCAGGTTCAGTTTATTTTCCCAAAAAAATAGCATTAGTATTCTTTCTCAAAATTAAGACTCAAGCAACCAAAGATTAAATAGGGGGAAAAATCAACCCAAACAGCTATTGATAAAATAAGAAATAGCATTAAAAATGAATCATATGTGCAATCAAATAATAGAATATACACACAAGATATAAACCATTAAAATATACACTTGAAGTTAAATGTTCACACCTATATAGAGTATAATAATCTAACTATATTTGTATTTTATGTATGCATATAATGCTATACATCATCATCTATAGTTACTTTATAGAAGCAAAATATAAATTGGGCTCAACTGATTTGTCTAGTCCCCCAAAAGCACTTACATAAAAAGCATTGTCACATGCATATAAATAAAAATTCAACCATACCAAGACATAATGCACAACTCCTATTGTGGGTCACTACGAGATTGAACTGTAAGGTTTTCTGGTCCAATCATTCAGAACAAAAATCACTCTATGCAAATGGTTTTCTTCTATAATAAAAATAAAATAAAATAAAAAGTGTAATGTTTTTTCTCCATAGTAATTCACGAAAAGCTGAAGGAGCCATAAATCTAAGAATTCATCACCTTCAGAATTGATTAAATTAAAAATAATATAAATTATTATATATATATATATATATATATATATAAAGTTCAAAACAAAACAATTCCCCGTGCTGCGACAAGACATCACAACTACCACAACGAACGTAATATTTAATCCCCACCAGAAAAAAAAATACAAAGTATTCAAAACATAAACACTTTCTGAAGACATCACAAGCAGAAAAATAAATTAATCACACAGACTCTCACGTGAAAAATTTATCAAACTCGTGATGAACAAATAGTAAATAAAAGAACTTTCGATTGAAAAATTGCGCCCAGAAAAGCAAATAAAGCTTCTCGTTCAAAGTCCGTGAGGCTTTTGCTTTATAAGCTACATCAAGGGAGGTGATTTAGGCACGTTGTGAAAATTTCAACATATTTTCATCAGTTCACAGCAACCGACAAAATAGAAATCCGTACTAAAATAAGGTAAAATTAACATATTGGCTGTCAAGTCATTTTCTTTAATACACATCATATCAGATTTCCACCCATCAACAAATCCCATTATTAAAAAAAACCAAGATTTGGAGAAAAAAAATATGAAAGATGATTGATCCATAAAACAAAAACTAGCAGCTTATGCATATATATAATGAATAAAATGGTCCCAAAACCATGTATATATAAATGTTGACAGCAACACACATCCATTAATTAATATATCATATGGTCCTGAAGCCAACCGTATATGTCATGGATTTAACAGCAACAAAACTGATGAAGCTATCCCAAAGTAAATGGGCTAGGGGCTCATGGTCATGACACCAAAAGCTCCGCCACCATCCATGAAAAAGGCTTCATCTTTGTCATAATTGGATGACAAAAACAAAAGGGTTTGCTTTCTAATCTGTAAAAAAGCTAAATCGGGCGACTTTGGGTAAAGATCTGAGAAGAAAAACTCAGAAGAAAGGTAAAATGATTGGTTTTGGTCATGTTATATGGATCCAAACAGCATTTGCTTATATATGACATCAACGAAAACAGAAAAGAAAAATTAAAGAGAAGGAAAATTGTATAACCTGATCTCTAATAGTCGATGAAGAAGAGACTGAATTAACCTGGAAACAAAAGAACCTCACATAAACAAGCATTCACAGGCGGCCAAATAATTGGAAGGACAATAAGAGAGAGAGAGAGAGAGAGAGAGAGAGAGAGGAATGATCACCCGCCTGGGAGAGAAAGTAGCTGGAAACCCTAAAAATGGCGAGGGGAGAAGAGAAAGGCAGGCAAAGATACGGAATGCAACAGAAAGAGAGAAAAATCAGAGAGAAAGGGAAGGAAGGATCTCAAGGCGGAAAGTTTGGGTATTTATAGAGTTCTGAGAGGCCAATTAACAATTAGTAGACGTGTTTAACAAGGAAACCTATTTGGTGGTTGAATTAGGAAACACCACACCATATAATTTACCGTATTAGGTACTTTAATCTAAGCAATTAATAAGCAATAAAAAAAGTCCGCTAAACATGTGTGCGGCCTGTGTGTTTTGATTACCACTTGTATTTCATTTGAAGAAATCCAACGTGTACGTGTGATATAGTTATGTTTCGAGGCTTTTTTCGGTAGAATGTCGGTAGATTCCTTAAAATAAGTATTATTCATGAAAAAATTCAACTGAATTATAACAGTTTAGTTATTTGATTATCACTTTTTTTGTTTCCGTTTAATTTATCGAACGGTATTTTTTTTTCCCATTTTAAATGACCAACACCTTTTAGTCTAGGATGATTCTTGAATGAGGACTGCATTGTGGGGTAGTCCTATAAAAGATGTGTGTACTTTTATGAAAATAAAGACATCTTTAACATATAAACACTCGTTATGTGTCAACGTTAAAAAGATGCAACGTGTACATCTGACTTCAGCATTAACCGAAATGTCGTTACCTATTACGTAGATACATGATATAACTACGAGTTATCGAAGTGTTGTTTTCTATGAATGTATACATGTGTCATGACTATGTCAGTGTAATTGGAATGTCAGTTTTTGTAAATATTTAAATGTGACATAATTATGTGTCACTGTAATCGTCACTCAGACGGTGGAAGAGACAAATTTAAGTTAATGAAATATAAAGTGAATGTATACCTCTCATAACTATTTACATGTCTTAACTATGACTCTAATGGTGGAACAGATAAAATTGTGTTATCGAAATATTCTTTTTTGTGACTCTTTATCTGTGACATAATTATGTGTCAGTGTAACTGTCTTGAGAGCGACAGAAGAAACAACTTTCATCGACAAGACTTTTCCCTACAAGTGTATTATGTTGTATAACACATATTATAGTATTTGTTGTACGAATTTATAATCTAAAATTACTAAGAACATTGTCAATTGCTAAATAAAAAGTCAGTTATCTAGAAACTATGGGTTGTGAATGCCAATCAATCGGCTATGTAAAAAATCGTATAGGCAAGTTTGCACCTAAAGCTAACTATCCAGTTAATAACTGCTTTATTTTATATATATTTACAAACAAACAAAAAATTCGACATGTGTAGTAGTTTAATTACTTGATGCATCATTTGATTCATAAAAAGTTTGTTAATGTCAAAATTTTAAGTCATGAATGCAAATTTTGTTTTTATTTATTTATTGGGGAGGGGATCACTTTTCCTGGGATTTGACCTGATGACCAAGGGAGTAAGGGAGAGGTACCTAACCATTGAGGTAAATCCCTCGGTCTAGTCATCAATACAAATTTATGTTGCCAGCAAATTATTTATACTTTCATACAATAATAAAGGTTAAATACTTTTTTGTCACTAGGTTTTACACGAAAATTTAATTTGGTCATTGAGAAAAAAAATTTAGCCAAATTGGTCACCGTGTTTCCCAAAGTTTATAATTTATTGACATTCTGTTATCTGCTGTTGAGTGCAGGTATTTTTTTTAAAAAAATTTTAGGAAGCACCTTCAGTCTTATTCCTCTAACTCAACTAGTTAGGGTATATTGTGCTATTATGATTGAACAAATTGAGGGCGATTTTGGGTTGGAATCAAAATTGTGAGGTATAAAGAAATTAAAAAATCTTAACCAAATTAAAATGAAATCAACAACTTACCAATATAGTTTGGTGCTCTATCACCTTTATTACTTCTCATTGTCATCTGAAGTCGCAATAGGGTTCTCACTTAATCGATTCAAGCTTCAATATAGAGCACCAAAATATAATAGAGGAACAACATTGAACGTGCTTCCTAGAAAACTAAAGAGATTTTGTAGAAAGGTCACATGAACTTATACATCAGTATCAGTTTGTCACCTTAAAGAAAAATTTAAGAGAAATGTCACCTTAATTTTTCAAAATCTATGATTTATCATCTGACTTTAACACCGTAAAATTTTCCATCCATTTTTAAGGGTATTTTAGTTTTTTCATTTTTAAGGGTATTTTAAAAATGGAAAAATCAATATAAAAAAAAATTGTATATCTTTTAAACAATTAAAATTGAAAAAAAAATCACATTCCTCCATTCCATGTACCCCACCGACGGATCCAACCAACCCTGCCCACCTCCATTAACCCTTCCCTCTTCCTCTTCCTCATTCTCTCTCTACTATGGAACACCTACCTTCCACACACAAATTCCCTTAACCCACCCAAACTGAGTCCACATTTTTCTTCTTCTTTTTTCATGTTGGTATTTTTCCATTTGCATATTGAAAATTTGTGGAAGGAAACCAATAACTCGGTAGCTTACGTAACAAATGGTGACCAAGCTTTAGATCCTTCAACAGAAACACAATGGCTTAAGTTAATGAAACTATGAAGACAAGAAAGGGTTGGATTTTGGGTGGGAAGCTTAAGTTGTTTTAAATCAGGTATCTGAAAATTTCAGACATGCTTCATGAACACCATAAAAAAAAATATATACATGTTCATAAAAGAGAGAGAGACAGAGAGAGAGACAGAGAGAGAAGAAGGGGAGGGGGGGGTCATGTGCGATTTATTTTCAAGGCGGATGGGGAGAAAGGGAGAGAGATGTCTTTTTTTTTCCTTGAAAATGGAAAGACTAAAATACCCTTAAAATGGATGGAAAATTGGATTGTGTTAAAGTTGGATGACAAATCATGAGTTTTGAAAAATTAAGATGACATTTCTCTTAAATTTTTCTTCAAGGGAACAAATTGAAATTTTTGTATAAGTTCATATAACATTTTTACAAAAATCCAAAAACTAAAAATAAAACTACACTTAGGGGCAGAGCCACACTGGGACCAGTGTGGTCCCGGGCCCCCACTCAAGTTTTTTTATATTTTAAAAGTAATATACTGTTATGTATTTGTATATGTATATTATTTCAAATACTTTACGTTTTGATATGTACCCACATGTGTTGTGGCGAACTTATTAAGGCATAAGGAGGTAGTTCAAATTGCGCCCTTACTCAGTTGATGGTGGTGCACTCCAGATGTACAGATTACCTTATTTCCATTTTCAACATTTAAGTAAATGTCAATTAAAGTCAAAGGAGAAAGACATTTACTTAAGTTTACAATGTAAATAAGGAAGTACCCCTTATTTGGATTCAAATAAAAATACTAGAAAATCAAATTCCCACCAAATCAAAATATGAAAAATCGGTTTTAGTGTAAAATACGATTTATGCTAAAAATGATGGCTCATTAAGTCAATATATACTTCATACTAAAATCCCATAAAATCAAGTTTTCTTATTTGATATGTAAGAAATAAAAGCCGCCAAAAATTATCTTGAGAAAATGATTATTCCGAAAAACCATTTTTCATACTTAGTTAATATTTTCATGTATGATATGAATGCATGAAGGGGCCGAAGGTTGTTTTTAATTTGGGAAATTTTGATTTTTTTTTCTTTCTATTGGGTTTAATGGGGGAAAAAGCTTTAAAGATATTTGCTAAATCGCTACTCTTTGTCTATCTCTTGCAATTTTTCTTGCTTAGAATGTATTTGTCTATCCCTTTGTCGAGAACAATTATGATTGCAACCAATAAGCAATATAATTATTGACATATGTGATATATATATATACACACATATATACACTATTTTTTTGTATGTATTGTGAGTTCAAATTTTTGATTCTTTATCATTTGCAAGAGGCCCCTACACACATGAAATCCTGGTTTCGCCACTGACTGCACTTAATGAAAGATAATAGAATGCCTATAAATTGTAAATTTTGAAAAATACAGTAATCAATTTGGCTATTTTTTTTTCAGTAATCAAATTGAATATTCGTGTAAAATTCATTTACTAACATGGTGTTTAATATTTAGAATGCAGAAAATATATATATATACACGTGTGGAGAGGAGGAGGTGGGAGAGTGTCACGTGAGAAAGTGGCTGCAATCTGATGAGGCCAGTGTGTGGCGTCACAAGGCTGCAAAATTATGGTGACAAACCAACGCGCGAGAGGCCCTCTCTCTCTCTCGGTACTCGCGTGTAAAGCGAGCCCGCTTTTTGTTTTTATGTTTTCACAGCTGGAGCCGCACGAAGCTCGTGTGACTCGTCACATGGCCCACCATCCCACCTGTCAAAATCGCCCTTGGGGTTGGGACCCTTGAATAATAATAATTTTTTAAAAAGCTGCTTCCTTTTTTTTCCCCGTATGTGCTTTTTTTTCAACTTTTAAAGGTAAAAGCTGAAAATGGAAAATTACAAAAACAAAAAAAGGAAAATTAAATTGAGGGATGTGGAGGATGGGGGTAAAACTGGGATTCTGTGTTTAATGAAAAGAGGGAGGCAGATGCGGTCCAATTACTGCCGGTTGCTTTTTCTCGGCGGTCCAATTACTGTCTTTGAATTTGTGTTAATTGAATTGGGTTGGACCATAAACTCATATTGTAAAAAGAGTGATCCTGCATATATGGTTTAGGTTAGCTGGTCACGTAGTAAATTTGCCATCTTGCATCGAGTTTGAATATCCTTCATGAATATTAGAATTATTTAAATTATTGTTTATACTTTTATTTATTTTAAAATAATAATGCTATTTTCACCTCCCTTTTTTATTTTTCTCTCCCTCCTTCAAGATTATTTGTATTTTTCCATTCATTTTTTAATGGAATTTTTTATGACAAGTTTACCACTTTGCAAATAGACATCTAAGGACCTAGATTTTATTTATTTATAAAAGTTATCCTTCTTTCTCCACCCACTTACCTACATATCCATCTAAACACACTAGACCCTATAATTATTTTCTAACATTTCTCATATCATTCAATCCTTTGATTGCATGTTTTTGGGCAATAGATAACAAAATGGACTTTCCTAGCAAGATCTTGTTATCTTTCATCATACTTTTACAATTTTTTATCCACAATATTAAATAAAAAAGTTGAGTTATCTTAGGAATAAAAGGTGGGAAGAAAGTGTTTTTTAAAAGTAGAAATACGAGGTCGGTAAGGAAATAAAATAAGCAACAAAGTTAAAAATAAATTGGCCATATACGGTTTCTTTAACATACATATATATATATATATGTTAGATACCAACTAGTTTGTGGTTTAGTAGTATTTCTCTATGAGGAATGATGAGAAAGAACCAAATATATACGTTGGATATTCTTTAAGAGCAACATTTCATATCCTTTATGGTCAATGGCAATAAATTAAATAAAAGTCCTTAATTTATATTTATGCTTGCATGGCCAAGCAAGTACACGTTGCTAAATATGTGACATGAGTTCCTCTAAGAAGTTAACCTTTCAACATGTTGAGAAGGCAAATGCAAAACAGAATTGGGTGAGGAGCTCCTTCTTCTTCTTCTTCTTCTTCTTTTATTTAATGACTAATGTATAATACTTTTGAATTTTCTAGGGCAAGTGTTTGATGAAATAACACGTGTATATATATATATATATTTTTTTTTCTATATAATTCTTTCTATACAAATGCAAAGTTTATTTTTTGTGAGATATTTCACTACATATCTAAAATTTGACAAATACACACATCATCATGATGCTGTATAATCAAAGTACAAAATTATTAATACACATATCTAATTAACTATAAAAAGTAAGCAGACAAAAAGATATCTTTGAAAAAGTTAAAGAGAGATTTGTTCAATACAGAGTTATAAGTTGTTGTAGTTTTTATAGGTGCTTGATACGTTGGATATAGACTAAATATAGTTGATGCATTGTATATGGACCAAATATGTTACCAAAAATAAAAAACTAGAGTTCAAAAAAGCTCCTTATGGTAGTACTCTGAACATTTTAGAGGATTACTAACCACATAAGCGATTGTAACATAATATCATTTGTATTAAAATAAAACAAAAAGTTGTGGGTACCATCTCAAATTAGGAGTCACGTGATTCCTGAACCCAAGATGGCTCCGCCCCTAAATATAAAGATGATTTCTACATCAAGTTGCGAAAAACGAGCAATAGGAAGGTTAAGTAAACAGTGATAGTTGAAACATGAACTGTTTTTAACTCGAAGCTAAAAACTTAAATGATTATTTGACAAAGTATTTATTCCCTCCAATATGTTGTGGAAGCTGCACCACATTAGGGTTTGGTGTATAAAAAACCTCTCTTAATCTTGAAGAGACATATCAAAAGCCGAAGGACTTGATCTTGAAGGGAACTAATCCCCACGTTTTTCAAATTCTTCCGTATTTTTCTCAAACCTTTGAAAAATATATATCATTGTAAACGTGGGGATTATTTTAAACTGCAGTTTAATAAGTATCGATATATATTATGGATGGGTAGCTGTCTCTCTAGCAGCCACCCAGAAGTGGTTTGGTTACCTTTGGTTACAAGTTCAACTGCCGGAAAGTCAAAGGCAACTACGACACCAATAGTGCGTTGGATCAATGCAAGCTTGAATTATTGGCAGAGAAAAGAGGACCTACCACACAACACGTGCTACCCTCTATTTTTCTTCGTAATTCCTACCCATCTTTTACAATTTTCACTATCTGTTTTATTAAATTTTGTGGCCCCAAATTTCTGGGCTGCTGGCGTTATAATTTTTTTTTCTTCCTGTTCTATAGAAATAACGATATAATTTTATCGATGAAAGAAATGGAATAAAGTATAAAAAAACGGATTATGTCCTAAAGGATTAGGCCATAATTTCTACACATAAGGATTAGGCAAGCGAAAGAAGGAATCTTGCCTTGATAAAATACTCTTGTCTCCCTAGAATCATACCTGTAAAAACCTACTTAAAACTTCGAGGATGTTTCCATATCTAAAATATATATCATGAAAAAGTAAAGGAAACTAAAAATTTGTTATTTTATTCTTGATAATTCGAGGTACGCACTTCTTCCAAAATTGGGAAGAAAATTTATAAATTCAGCAACTTGGGAGCTGAATGTTTGTTTTTACCCTTTATGCACACTGTGCACATGTAAATGCGCATACGTCGGCTACCTGGACGGTGTGAAAGGAAATCAACATCCGAACCGCAATTAGAGGGACTGTTTGACTGTGAGGCAACCTAAAATAATACATTGTTCATGTAAAATGATTGGTTGTACTAGTTTTGAATATTTGCCTCGAGTGTTCTAAAATTGATTGTTGATTGATTGGGATCCTCTCCTTTTATATATATTTTTCAAAGTCTATTTTGTTACTATACTCACTTTAACAGGACCCAACAATCATCATGCACTTCGCAAATCATCGAAAGTCATGAATGAGGATCGAACACATATTCACTTGCGAAGATGATATTTTTTTTAATTGATAAAAAGGCGATAAAATTTTATTAGATTAATATAGAGTATAAAAAATAACACAAGATGTAAAGAGAGTCATCCGAATAATAATATGACAACTATTAATACAAATGACTTGAGCGAGCCAAAAAGCTAATAATATTAGATGAACACTGTATACTACAAAACCTAAGGTATTAGACAACGATTAAAAAATATTTATCATACACTCATTTTAATAAAATTCATTCTAGAAAAGTTCGTATTGTTTAGGACAAGATGCAAACTTTGCTCTCTCAGTTTGAATACCAATCAAGTAATTGGTTAAAAAGTTTGCATAAGAATGATGAATTTTCTTGTGCAACCAACACACAAAGAAACTACCAACTGAAATATCTTCATTGGATTCACCTAATGATGCATTGCTATGTATATATCTACATATAAAAGAACATCGTCATATAGTAGATATTTTACGTAGCTGCAAATACAAGATGTGTTTACACCACTACATCATGAGTACAAACATATGAAAATGTCACACTCGTCTAAGTCTTCATCGTCGATACATCATTTGAAAAGTCAAATATATCACTCAATAAGTCATGATGATCAATCAATGTAGTATTTAAATGTGTTCGTAACGATGACATGAACGTACCGTAAAAAAATTTATTAAAAAGATGTCCAAAACTACAAATAACTAGTTGATGTAGAACCGCAGGACCCTGGGGTCAACTGATCCACCTCGGTTACACTAGGCAAAACCTTGTCCTCAATGTAAACGACAACCCCTGCTGGGCCCCCACAAACCAAATTACGTTGCTCCTCGCTACCCCATCTCCTCCCCAGAAAATCCAAATAATTGAATTTGAAGTTCACATGCTGACGTGGCGAGATGCTTTAGGCGGGGCCGGAAGCTGACTGCGACTGCCCATCCAATGGGTGGGGGGGTGATTCTCGGTACGTTCCGTATGTGGGCCACCACCACGCACGAAATTCGAGGAAAGTGAGTGGGTGACGTGGCGGTGACACGGCAGCAGGGACCGGCAGCTGACTCGGAGCTGACGGGAAATTTAGGCCGACCCAAGACCGTGAGGAAAGTACACAAAACCTCCAGCAGTTTGGGACGTGGAGTGGAAGCTGTAAAACAAAACAAAAGCTGCTTCTGTGAAGTTGCTTAGCTCTTTCTTTTTTTTTCATTTTCTTATTTATTTGTTTATTATTATTATTTTTTAAATATTTAATGTGTAATTTGAGTGACTAAGGACAGTGAAGCATTTTAAAAAAAAACATGTTTAATTAATTAATAAATTTGATATATCGGCGGAGATGTTTGACTTCATATTTGTTGTTGTTTATTATAATTTCAGTTGCTCATTAATTATAATTAGCCAATAATATTGGTTAGGTGGGTTTGATTAATTACGAAGTATAACATAGAAGTATAAATTGTTTTGTCACACATTTTTAGTAATCTTTTCTGGGTTTTGGCTCTGATATTCGCAAGAACATGTAAGTATCTTTGATGAGAATCGAGCATTCTCTTTTTTTATCCTAGACAATTAGTGATACCTTGATGGGAATGTCTCATTCTATTCCCTTCATGTTGGGTTGGTAAATATGCACTGTAAATAATATCGATGTCACGTATTTCATTTTCATCATTTTATGTATGGTGCATATAGCGTCAATGACGGAACTAGCATGTATTGGTATAGGTGTCATGATCACTTTAGGCTCACACATAACTCCACTCATTCGTAACTTAATACCTAAGGAAAAGAAATTCAGCTTCTAGAGCTACCTTAGGTGGGGTGAGAAAGAAATGAGAACAAGAATAATGTTAGGATTGAGATACATGATGAGTATGAACTTTTTGATAGTTATTGAAAAAGAAAATCAAACTTGATATATTCCAAGACCGACCCATCAAGGAGCTTTAAAGTAAAATGATTGGGATCGATGGCTGTGAATATTATTCTACGTATCATACGTCTCTTGGTCTAATTAATGCCAATGCAGCAAGTTAGGGCTAATAATAAATTTAAAACTCCGAATGATCCATCAATTGAGTGTGACTGTGCGAATATGCAGGATGATTAATTAGGTTTACTGCCATGCAATTCATTGTTAGAATTGACAATAACATTAGAGATTTTCTATTTAAACCTCTCAGTTCTCTTTGTTCACCCCAATACTTAATCATTAAGCTGTAAGTTTTATTACAGTGTAAAAAGACAAAAAAGGTCATCCAACTTAATACTTAACTCTAGTACATCTATTCACACACCCTACCACTCTACATATTAAGTTTTAGAAAAATACAAATTCCTCACCACTCTTGATTTCCTTGAGATCCGATGCATTGAAGCACTGTGTGCGGCTAGACGATTAGGTTCCACAAATGTAGAAGATTCTTTCCAAGGCTTGAAGAGAAAGATCAGTTGTGACAAAATCTCATGTTTACTACAAATACTTTTGCTTCAAACTGATGCCTAGCACAAGAAGAAAATCTCATGTATTTTTGCTTCAAACCGTCCTTAAACTGATGCCTAGCACAAGAAGAAAATCTCATGTATTTTTGCTTCAAACAAAATCTCATGTATACAACGAATATTGTTTAATTATTTAAATATTGGGGTGAACAAAGAAAATTGTGGGGTTTAAATAGAAAATCTTTTTTATTTCTTATTTCTTTAGCTTGGGGTGTATTTAAGGGTAGTTTGGGAAGATAGTGGGGTTTTCTTAGAAATTGTGAAAATTTAAATTAAAAGTTGGGGTGAACTTAGAACATGGGGTGAACTAAAAGAAGTGTGGGGTTTAAATAGAAAATCTCTAACATTATTCTTATGAGGATAAATAATTTAATTATTTTGGAGAAGAAAATAGAGAAAAAAAAATTACGAATGGTGGTTTATTGGCGGAGTCAGAATTTCACGTGTGTGGGGGCCTCTGAAAAAAAAATAAAAAAAATAAAAAATTTGAGCTAAAAATACATACCAAAACATTATATATGTCACATATATGAAAAATCATATTGTATATTTATTACAATCATAATTGTGCCAAGTTTCCATATTTTGAAATCATTGCATAATAGCTTTGTCATCTATACTATTTCTCAATATAGGCAACCAAACAATCATTCATCCACTACTCATCAAGGCTTTGATTTTCTTTTGAAGAATCATTCCATAAGTGAAAAACACATATGGACAAAATTTAAATTGAAACAAATATAAAGATCTTCTCAAGCTTATAAATCGAAACAAATTGGGTAATCAATCCAATACACAATCATATATATGGAATCAAATAAATTAAAAATTGACCAACACAAGTTCACAATTGCAAGAAAAATGACAAGAAATAGACAAATACATTACATACGATGATGCCATTAATGTACTAAAATGCATAACATCATAGTAGTTTTAAATAAAATTTATAAATAAATAAAAATTGAGTGGGGGCATGGGATTACACTGTTCCCAATGTGCCTCCACCTGTATTTATTAACAAAGAATATAAGATGATAACACTAAGTGCACGATATTAAATCTTACGATCAGCAAAACATTGCCGTAAAGATATGGGATCAATTGATATCATCAATGACTTCATCAGCTACATAGTCTTGCAGACTATGTATATCTACTTAATTTGTTTAATTTTACCACGGAATATTATTATAAACATTTTCAAAATATGACCCCAATTGCCACTTCAAAGTAAAGTTAGGTACATACATGGAAGCAAGTCATATATCTAGTAATTTATAATACATGGAAGCAAGTCATAGTGATGAATTGGAGTTTTCCAATTAGAAGACAAAAACTAAATCAGTTTGATTCTTCATATCAGAAAAAGACTTGCCCTTTAGTTAGTCTAATCTTAGCTAAATAATTGGTTTCTTGATGTACAAATAGACAAAGTATATATATAATTGAAATTTCCACGTCACTAGGGTTGCTTCCCGTGAAGGTAATTGGGGTTTTTGACAAAGTCTAAAAGGATAATAAAGTCAAAAGTGACACATGTATATAGTGACACAAAGTGCATTGTCAATTTATCACGAAAATTAATGGCGTTGTTTGGTAAAGAAAGAAGTCCCCCTGTTCTAACAATGACAATAATAACGTTTTCTTTTGTATATAAGATACTTTTACGACGATTTCAATACATTCACATCAAAGTTATATTATTATAATGACGTTAACTACAAACAGGTATCGAACTCATCACAAATATATATCGTCGACATTATTTATGTCAACCGAACTTGAAATCTCCTCAAATGAAGTGAAGGAAAATATACCAAGATACCAAAAGTTAGTGATATGTCCTTATTTTTTTGATTACGATAGTTAACAAGCCTTATGAATTGTCATGTTAGGATTGGCAACAAAGGCTCTATTATTTGCATAAATGAAGTGGTACTTAGATAGTATAGGGTCCCCACACCATGAAATTAAGCTTAGCCAATTTTGTTTTAGATAAAGCTCAGTCTTAGTCATGTGCTTTAATTTATATATTTATAACAACATTATTATTGCATGCATGCATGCATCTGCCAAGTTCTCGATTGAAAAACTTAATTTCGCAGCCACAAATTAATTATGTAATGTAATCCAATAATATATATATGCATACAATGACTGGTAGAAAGATAATATTGGGAAATTGGCAATTTGCTTGTAGCTTTTGGTATGGACAAAAATCATTGAATTATTTGAACATCGTGGTGTCGGCCACTAGATGTTAATTATGTTATATGCTCATGTGAGTGGATGAGTGAGTTGCTTTTCTTTTTCATGAAAAAAAAAACACCAGCAGCAAGAAGAGGGGTCAGCCAAGTAGGCTCCTCCTCAATCCATGTTACATAATTTGTGCAGCTTAATGCAAACCACGCAAGAAAATGAGCTACTCTATTGCATTGGCCATGTTGCCAATAGCAATTAGAAGAGCGCAAAGAGTTTCACTTCTTCAACCAATGCACCGTCTGCCTCATAACTTTCGTCCCCCGACCAAAGAGCTTTGATAACCTCCCTTGCATCCATTTCCAAGATTACATCATAAAATCCTAGAGCCAAAGCAAATTGCATACCTTACATTGCAACTAGGCTAAAACAACATAATAATGTAAATTAATATTTAATGTGGGGCCTTCTTCAAAGTGGGGCTTTGTGCGGTAGCTTACTTTACTGATGCCAAACACCACTCCTGACTAAGGCCCCGTTTGGTTCACAGAATGAATTTGACGGGAAATCATTTCCCATGTCACTTCCCAATGGATGGGAAATGGAAGATTTCTTTCCTGTTTGGTAATGCTGGGAAAGTAACCGAGAGATATTACTTTATTTCATTTCTCATGTTTGTTTTGAGTAGGAATGAAAAACAAAGTTTGTATAAATTTTCAATTATACCCATATTAAATCAAATAAAAAAGAATGCAGTTAATAATTTATTGTAATTATAAATTGTTTATGGGGACAAAATTTTCATGAAAAATGTTTATTTAATATTGACTCATTTTCCCAAACTTTCCCGTGAGGAGGGAAAACAAAACCCAAGTTGGCAGGATGGCTTCATTTTTCCCTCTACTTTCTCATGGGCCAGGAAACGATTTCTTATGCCTGAACTTACCAAACATGAGAAAACAATTGATTTTCCATCCCTAATTCTCCTTTCTCATGAAAGAGTAATGATTAGTGTATATATATATCTTTAATCAACCGCTAAACAAAACATTTTTGGCTTTTGCTTATTCCTACAATCAATACTTACCTTTAGTATAATTAATTAATATTTATACCTTTAATTAGAAATTGCCTAATTGGCTAGTAGAACAAACTATAGTACTAGTGTTTGATTATAAATATATATATCTTTAATTATTATTATGGTTCCCATGGGGCAATAACATGCACATATATCCACTCCATTAATTATTTACTAGGTACATTTAATTTTTAACATGTTGCACTATTGGTCATTGAATTTCCATATCCATGCAAAGGTTTCTGATTTATATTTGGGAAGAAGATAAGGATTATATAACTAATGCAGCAGAGCAGCACAAGTGTATATGGATACAGCAGCCAGGATATGTTAAACACTGTAGAGAGAGAGAGAGAGAGAGGATAAGATTTAAAAAAAGACAACTGCTTCCTTGAACAAGATCAAACAGATTTGCAATAATAGCAAGTGTTCCTGTCTTTTTTTTAGAGAGAGATAGAGAGAGGAATGATAAATATGATCAAGTTGGGGTGGACGATAACCTTTAAAACAACATCAAAAAGACCAAAAGTTCTGAACTTTTCATCATTTGCAGAAGAGAGAGATCTGTGTCACATTTCAAAATTACCAAATTGAGCAAAAACAAAGACCTAAAAAGGCAAGTTGCATAGGTTAGAAGTTGCCAAGGCCAAAGTTGACCCTCCTGATTCTGCAGGGGCGGATCAAACATTGATATATAACTAATCCCATGAAACAATAAGCATCTCAGGTATCTCTTCATATATCTTAATGAGTTGGAATTCACGTTACATATGATATGACCAACCACAACGTGCAATCGAGTTTTCAATTTCATGAATTTAAGTTGACTCTGGACAGCTGTTGTTTTGCAGAATCTGAAGCGTGGCCTGTTCCCTCAACTTCTCACAAAACCCAATTAAAAACTAAACATAAGTTTCCTACATATGTGCACGTACTAATTACGAAGTGACAGCGCTTAAGTTTCTTAACTAATAATCCCTTCCCCAGTTAAGCTACCAGGAATCTAGTACATAATATTATAACTGTTTTAACTTTCTTTTATGAACCTGGGGAGCTGTTTTTATTTATATTTTTGCTGACAGTTAATTGATCAAATGGATAAGGCAACCAACAGATCACATCATAAATTCATAATCCATGCTTCTGATCGATGCGGTCACTGGTCAGTCAGCGTTCTCCTAGATTTCCTTTTCTCTAGTTAATAGTTAATACAAACAATCAAAATTAACTTACTCCTTTTGCAGATGAGCATGCAGTTTTCTATGCTCTTCTGCTTTATACACTGTAATTCATCTCTCTCTCTGCTATGGAGATATATATATATATATATATATATATATAGAATATATGAGTCTCCATGCAGTTCAGGTGATGATAGGTTGAGATGAGTAAGATATTAGATATAATAACAGGGGAAATATGTGGATTTTGTTGTATCCCTTGGCATTAAGAGGACCACATGCTCCAACGGAAGACAAGGCACTTGATCTGTTTTCCATGTTTTAAAAACTAATATTATTATTGAATTATGCCATCTGGGGTGTTGCAGTTTCGCAGGTTATTCCTTCTTATTTATACTTAATCTTTTGCCATACACAGGTCCACAATTTCCAATATTAGAAATCACATTATAAATCTGTTGTTGTTGTTGTACTTTTCATTCTCAATTGTATCATCATTTTAATAAAATAAAAAAAGGCATAGTTGCATAATTCAGCAGGGCATGGGAGAGACTAACATGGAAATCAAATTAACAGTTCTTCTCGTATGCGTATGCAGACATTATTACCGTGCGGACTTTATTGTAAGCATGGAAAGGATAGTAGAAAATATATGACGTCTACACAATAATAACGTCCGAAATGTCCACATATGAAAATATCTGATCAAATTAATTAAACCCAATAGTTTTGTCTGTAGACAAACTGAGCTATGAAAGTGCAAGGTGGCAGGCCGCATATCAAAAATCTCCAACAATAAGATTTGGAAAGAAAGAAAGTGGGCAGTTACAAAACTTATAACTGGACTGATTGAAGGGCGAAGAAGGGTGTTTACATGGGCTTTGGGCCATAATTATTACAGACAATCAGGCTGTAAGTAACTGTTATAATACGAATGTGTGGACAGGCCTGATTTTAGTATCAATCCCAATGTATATGAATTGGGTTCAACACTCTGACCAAAAAGACGAAAAGAAAAAAAAGAATTGGGTTCAAAACAACATTCACCAGTTCCAATCTTTACATCTTGTGCAAATCAAATCATACAATTTGCCCACTACCCATGAAAGAATTGCATCCTTTAAGCCTTCTCTAATAAGCATGGCAGATCATGAACAAAATCAGCACCAAATCAGAAATACACAGAGCACATAATGCTGCTAAATCAAACCATTCAAAAAACCAAAACTTGAATTACTCCAAAAGTGCCAAGATATGCAAGAACATTGCAGAAAACCCAATCAAATCGCCAACAGCCGACTCTGCTTGCTGAGAGGCGTCTTGCAGAGCTCAAACTGAGCAAGCAGCTCAGGATCTCTGAACCCAACAAGAAATTGGGCCAACCCTTCAAGAAACAGAGCACCCTGGTAAACGTTAGTTGCACCCATAATCTCCACAAGAACACTCTTCCTCAGCCTATTGGCGTCCACAAAAACCCCCACCATCTCCTCATTCTGCTCCGCCATCGCCTCCTCCACCGCCGCCTTGTGGGTCCCAAAAGCCCAATTCCTCGCCACGCGCTCCAAGAACCCGACCTGCGCGTCCCTAGCCCGCGCCGCCAGCGCCGGCACCATCAGCCGCAGCCCGCGCTCCACCTGCTCGACCCTCTCCATCAAATTGTACGACGGGCTCCTCCACGCTGTCGCGATGTGCCAGGGCCGGTCGAAGAGGTCCCTGTCTCCTCTGTCACTGGCGCACTGAACGACCATGCTGTCGCCGTCGTTTTCGTTGTCGGAGTCGGTGTCGTTTTGGGTGAGGAAGGAGCGGAGGAGGTTGGTGAAGAGGTAGGGGTGGAAGTCGCCGAGGAAGAGGAAGGGCTTCTCTAGAGGGTTGCGCCAGGTGGGGCAGAGGAGCTGAGCGACGTCGTTCTGGGAGGCGAGGTCGAGGGCGTCGTAGTAGGACTGGAAGTGGAGGTGGAGGGCTTCCATTTGAGTCGAGAGCCGAGTCAGGGACGAGTCAGACTCTGACATTGAGCTTCGGAGAGAAGGGAGGAGCGTGTTTTTTAGGGTGTTGAACCATTCTGCGTAGAAGTCTTTGAATTGACGAGTTGTCTTCTTCCGGCCAAAGAGACCTGCAAGATTAAGGAATTGGGTTAATTGAAAATGGAGATTAGGAGATTAATTAAGGTGGGTTTTGAGAAGATTAGAGAAATGTAAGAGTGAGATTGAGAAAATTACCTACTGCCTTGAGCATCTTTGGAGATGGGTTTTTCAGATTCTTGGTGGGAATTCTTGGTTTTTTTGGTTTCTGTTTTTGGGTTCTTGTGGGGAAGAAGAGAGGAAGAGGATGATGATTTTGATTTGGGCAAGTTTGGTGATGGGGTGGAGTTTGTGGAGGGAAAAGGGAGTTTAAAGGGTGGCTGGGTTTTGATTTTTGACAAACCAAAAACTTTATTGGGCTAAAAAAGAAAAATCTAGTATCAGCCCAAGTAAAATCTTTCCTTTTTAATAGCAAGTTAGCAACCTCAATTAAATTCGAACTAGGGAGTTTTCTATTTTGAATTTTTTTTTTTGGGGTTAATAAGTGGATAAATTTCCTAAATAATCACAATTTTTTTTTTCATGTCTTTTAAATTTTTTATTGTTTATATTTTTAAAATCCAAAACAAATATTCATGGGATAGCACTCCGCATCAAATTTCAATTCAATTATTTGAGTAGGGGATTTTACACAAATATTCATGGGTGTCTACGGTGTTCAAACCTTTGTTCACAGAAATGGAAGTGGAATAGCTCAACTAAGTGAGCCATATCCCACTGACAATTTCAATTCAATTATTTAACACTTTCACTTGGACTCTTTCTGCTGAGTTACATTAATTGTAACATACAAATTAGATTAGATTTTTAATAGATTGAATCCATTTAGCTGAAACCCAATTAAGCTTAGGGTTTCAAGTTTCTTGAGATTAGGCTCAAATAAATTTGGGGATCTAGTTTTGTGTTTAAAGAACATTAAGACTAGAACAAGTCTTTCTAGTTTGCTATTCTCACGAACTTCACTTATTATTTGCTGCCCATTTGACTTACAAGTAGACTTCCACTCCACCTAATTATCAATCTCCCAGTTTAAAATCCACAAATAAATACTTGTATTGTAAAGCGCCGAAAACAAGCCAAAATCCGCCGAAGCAGGAAACGCCGCTGTATTACCCGAGCCGTTAACTTATATCCACCTCACCGACATTGACGGGTCAAACCCCACGTACCATGCACTCATCTCATGCAGTTAAAATAAACAACCTCCTCTCTCTCTCTCTCTCTCTCTCTCTCTCTCTCTCTCTCCCGTAGACAAGACAACAACTATTTTCTCTGTCAAAACAAAATAGAACAAAAAACAGTGAAAAAATAGGGAAAAACGACAAACACAAAAACCAACTCCTTGTGGGTTTTTGTGAATGGTGTGGTGTGAAATGAGGTTCAAAAGGGAAAAGATAAAACAACCGAACACACACAGCACACTCCACCATCAAAAACCAAAACAACATTTTTACAAAAAAAATCTCACTCTAAAATATCCACCATAAATAAAATTTATAACCCATTTCCTCCAATCTCTCTCTCTCTCCTCCCCCATCTTTCTCTCTCTGCATCTCTCCATGGCCTCCAACAAGTCCACTTTACTAATCCTCTTCTTCTCCATCTCCATAACCATACAATTCCCAAGAAAAACAAGCTCAACCCAAATCCCCACCAATCCTGATCATCAGCAATCAGACTCGGACTGCACCAACCGTTGGATCCACATCAGACGGCTGCCGCCCGTCTTCAACCTCGATCTCCTCTCAAACTGCTCCGGCTACCCATTGTTCGACGACTTCTGCCCTTACTTGGCCAACCATGGCCTGGGCCAGAAAACCCACAACCTCTCCCACAGCTGGTACCGGACCGACCCGTTAATGCTGGAGCTCATTTTCCACCGTCGGATGCTCGAATACCCATGCCTCACCGCAGATCCCCAGGCCGCCGACGCCATCTACCTCCCTTACTACGCCGGCATCGACGCCCTCCGCTACCTGTACGGCCCAGATTACAACTCCAGCTCCGAGCAGGGCCTCAATCTGTTCGAGTTCTTGACCACCGACTCGCCCGAGTCGTGGAATCGGAAAATGGGTCATGACCATTTCATGGTTCTGGCCCGACCCGCTTGGGATTTCTCTCAGCCGCTGGGAAACGACCCGCCTCTTTGGGGCACTTCGTTGCTCGAATTGCCGCAGTTTTACAATGTGACGGCTTTGACGGTCGAAGCTCGCGCCTGGCCCTGGCAGGAGCACGCCGTGCCTTACCCGACGTCGTTTCATCCGCCCAATTTGTCTCTGTTGGAGAGCTGGGTGCAGAGGGCGAGGAGGTCTCGGCGCACCACGCTTATGATGTTTGCCGGCGGTGGAGGGGTTGGACGTAATCCCACCATTAGGAGGAGCATTAGAAATGAGTGTGAAAATAACACCATGAACAAAAATGTCAAAAATGTTAACAATGTGGGCATGTATGGAAGTGGTGCTGGTGGGTTTTCAAAGCTCTGTGACGTTGTAGATTGCTCTAATGGGATTTGTGAGCATGATCCCATTCGGTTCATGAGGCCGATGTTGCAGGCAAGTTTTTGTTTGCAGCCTCCCGGGGACACCCCGACCAGGCGGTCCACCTTCGACAGCATTGTTGCCGGCTGCATTCCCGTGTTTTTTGAGGAATCGTCCGCTAGGGGGCAGTACCGGTGGCACCTGCCAGAGGACCAGTTCGGGGAGTTTTCGGTGTTTATAGCCAAGGAGGATGTGGTGTTCAAGGAGACAAGGATTTTGGACGTGCTTAGGAGCATACCAAGAGGGAAAGTCAGGAGAATGAGGGAGAGAGTGTTGGAGATGATACCAAGAATTATGTATAGGAAGCATGGAAGTTCAATCTGTTTGAGAGCCAAGAAAGATGCTTTTGATATTGCAATTGAAGGTGTCTTGCAGAAGATTAAATCTAAAGGTCAAGTTTTTGCTCAGTGACCTACCTGAGACTTTGCCTTTTCTTCTTGTCATTCTGTAATTGTAATTATTAATTTGTTTGTCTTTGTACTTAGTTATTAAACCAATTCTGCAGTATAAGATAAATTTGAACTCTGTTCTCTCTACTCTGGTTTCGGAAAATGTTCATTACACAAGTGAGATAACGATACAGAATTGTGACTCAAAAAACAAAAATAAATAAAATTATTGGACTGAGGAAGAAAGAATACATTTTTATTGAGGAAAGTAACAAGCAACCAAAAAAAAAAAAAAAAAAAAAAAAAAAAAAAAAAAAAAAAAAGGAAAAAAAAAGGGAAAAAACAAAAGGAGATTATGACACTGATGACACTGTCCCCCAACATCCAACAACATTTGGAATGTGAAGCAAGAATTGCAAAACTGTGCTTCATAGGATTAGGATGTTCTTTATCTTGGCAGGAGAGATGAAGTTTCAACCCCATCTGAAAATAGTAGAACCCCAAGTCAGACCTGCTCCAAAGCCGGCAGCTGCAATCGTATGGCCTGGTTTCACCTTCCCGCTTCTCACAGCTTCATCCAATGCCAAAGGAATCGAAGCAGCGCTTGTATTACCATAGTTTGCCAGATTTGAAATCACCTGTTCTGATGGGATTTGCATGCGAGAAGAAACTCCATCAAGGATCCTCTGGTTTGCCTGCATTGATTTATCTTCGTTAGAACCCATTACCCATCACCTCTGATCATTATCAGAACAATAAATACAATGTCGCTTGTTTACTCTGAAACCCTTAGGTGATTAAGAAGCTAACTTTAAGAACTATTTTCCTGCAAACTTATATTTTTTATGAAGAAAAAAACAAAGCATTATTCTCAGAATTGTACCAGTTTAATTCACTTAACATACATGACAAGCTGGTATAGTTTTGGAAATCAAGAATTATTAGGCTGATGTTACTTGCCTTAGATATGTCTATTTTCCACCCTAAAATAATTTTTCTTGAAATTCGACATGTAGTGAGAAAAATATAATAGTCAAATGATGACAAGCTGGTACAAATGATGAATTATACGCAAAGCCCCAGGTGGACTGTCCAAAGAAATCATGCTTCATACCTGATGGAGCAGTAACCAATCAATGCTAGATGCCGGG